>ML421700.1:21904-62059 GCA_005239525.1 Nicotiana knightiana | reverse complement strand
ATTACCCAATGTTTTTCATCACTTTTCAATCCAAAATCAAGAATTTTCATGGTAGAAATTGAGAGTTTGGGTAGAATTAAGAAATTATATAAAAATGAGATTTTGACCTCGAACTGAGGTCGGATTTTGAAACTAATTGCATATTCGGGCTCGGGGGTGAATGGGTAAACGAAATTTGGTCAAAACCCCGAGTTTTGACCAAGCGGGCCTGGGGTCGGGTTTTAACTTTTATTGATAAAACTAAGGAAAATCATAAAATTTCAGTAAAGTTACTTCCTTTAGCCTTAATTAATGATATTGAGCTAATTATGATTAGATTTGAGCGGGTTAGAGCAAAATTGAAAGGAAAAGCGATAATTGAGTAGTGAGTGACCTACAAAATTGAGGAAAGTGTTTGTTTTAACCTTTGATTGAGGGAATAGGAATCCCCAACTTAAATTCTATGTGAATTCGCATGTGTGTGGTGTATAGGTGAGGTGACGAGTATCTATGCACCACCAAATTGTCTGTTAAACATGATTCTTTCCCAGTTTCCAATTATTTACTTCTTGGCTTAATTGTTTCATGATTATTGAGGTTATATGTCTATTTGGATTCGTTGATTCATTGTTAAGCATTGCTCCAAATAATTTGGAAGTGTTGGTTGTTCTCTTGATTTTGGTGTGTTACATAAGGATTGGGCTGGTTGTCAGTGTTATGATATGTATATACATTCCGGCTGACTTCGTTATGAAATGATAATTGATTAAGTTTATGAGTTTTACATATTATGTTTACAATTATTGATATAAAAATGTCGTGAAAGGCTTGGCCTGAATGGTGAAAGTTTTTATAAATAAACTGATATGATATGTCTGGTGGGAGCGGGTTGCATGCCGCAACAAGGAGTGATAAAGGTGGACATGTGGGACCGGGTTGCATGCTGCAACAGGAGAAATAAAGGTGATATATATATAGGGAGGAGCAATAAGGGTGGACAGGTAGGAGCGGGTTGCGCGTAAGGGTGAATATTTATGTTTTACTGATTTTCAAAAATAAGGATTTGAAAACTCCGATTTTTATTAAAATGATTTTCATACTCTGATTTTTATTGTGATTTAGAGTGAAAATTGGAAAGATTTGAGGAGTTGATTATAATTAGCATTTGAAAAGAGTTATCCGATCCGTTTTTATTTATTGTTGTAAATTACTGGTTATGGAATTTATTATTATTATTATTTCTTTCTTGATTTATTATATATAATGTTTACACGTTATGTTGTTGATGCCCCGCCGTAGCCTCGTCACTACTTCGTCGAGGTTAGGCTCGACACTTACTCAGAAACATGGGGTCGGTTGTACTGATACTACACTCTGCATTCTTTTGTGCAGATCCAGGTACTAGCCAGAATTAGGAGATCTTAGAGCTGAGCATCTTCGTTCGGAGACACGAGGTAGATCTGCTGGCATCCGCAGATTCCTGGAGTCTTCTCCTCATTTGTTATTTACTGTTTTACTTCATTCAAAACAGACATATGTTTTCTTTCAGCCAAATATTTGTAGTATTCTTTAGTAGTTCGTGAATTGTGACACCAGACCCTGGGGTAGTCTTATAGTTATATTTTTAGTTCTTTGTTCGGCTTATTATTCGTTTATTATTCTATTCGTGAATTTGTGCATTGGAATTAATAAATTTAATTTATTTTTGAATTGCCTTGTTACAATTAAATAGACTTTAATAGAAATTAATTAAATAAGTTCTAATATTGGCTTGCCTATCAAGTGTGGTGTTAGGTGCCATCACGATCCCTAAGGTCGGGAATTTGGATCGCGACACTTACTATGGGCAAAAATGAAATGTAAAAATTTATAACTAAACAGAGATCACATAAATATAGCTAAAAGCTAAATCGTAGGAAAATAATAGCCAATCCTCTCATAAATAATATATCCCAAGTTTGTTTCCATCATTTAACAATTTATATCTCAAGCAAATGGAGCAATATGAATTTTAATTAGTTCTAAAGATTTATCATGCGCAAATTATGCAGGTGTCGTACGGCCCGATCCAACATAAAATATTTAAAATTTGCACTACCGATGGTCGAACAACACGAAACATAGATGCATCTATCTGCTACCGAGGCGTTTGGTCTGCTCCGCTAAAAGAGAAAATACTTTGTAACAACCAATTCAAGATTTATTAATAGGTAATTATTTTATGAAACACCAATTATAATAAACAGTCAAGTGGCCCGTCCAAGAATTTAAGTAAATGAAATTTAACCTTCTACCATTCCTTTATCAAGTTCCAACATGATTTAAGGAATTTAGTTAACAAGTAGAGTGCAAACATCCCAAATATAGCATGGTATGGATCTTAGACTACCCGAACATAAGCATAATTAGTAACTACGTACAGACTCTCGTCACCTCGTGCATACGTAGCCCCCACAAATAGAAGAACATATTAATTAATTCACCTGTGGGGTTAATTCTCTCTTACAAGATTAGAAAAGAGACTTACCTCGTCTCAAAGCTTACTTTTCGGTCCAAGATTGTGCTCAAACCCTCAATTCGCTGCCAAACGACTCGAAACTAGTCAAATATTATATAAAATAATCCATACATGTTCAAAAGTTCATATCCTAACTTTCAAAATGATTTCCCAAGCCTATTTGAAGAATCCATAAAATTTACCCCAAGTCCACATGCCCGGATTCCGAAAATTTTTGAAGAAAGTTGTTACACGTAATCTCATGAACTCAAATATATGATTTTCACTAAATTCCATAACCAATTCGTGGTTAAATCCCATTTTTATCAAAAATCTAGGTTTTCCATCTAACCCATAAATTTCACAAATTTACATGTTAAAATCTATCCATAATCTATGTATTGTCACACCTCCTTTTTCCCGAAAGGGGGGATAAGGGAGTTTTTCCAATTTAAGTGACATTATTTGAAATGAAATTATTTTATTTAATTTCAGAGTCGCCACTTGGGATAATGTAGTGTGTCCCATGTCACCGGTTTATTTTAAATCCCAAATCGAGGAAGTTGACTCTTATTTATGGTCCGCTTACACAGAAGACTAGGTAAGAAATTCTGTTAACTCGGGAGAAGGTGTGAGACACTCTCGAGTTCCGTGGTTTTAGTACGGTTGCTCAACTATTAATAATTGGCCTAATTATATGATTATTACATATTTGAAACCTATTGTGCATTTTTACCTTTTAAACCGCTTTTGATTATTTATGGATTTTCTTGAACAAGTCACGATGTCGTACACTTGTTGTTTTGGTACACATTGCAAACCGCGCCACATGAAATGCACCCGCGATTTACGACATATTTATTTTATTAATATTCGAAGTTATGGTCGAGTCACATAAAATGCACACTCGAGTTGGGATTTACATAACGTGACCATGCCATGAGAATTGTACCCATAGTCACGATGATTTATTTATCACGGCTAAAGCAAGCTATGATATTTATGAATATTAACGGCCTAATCATGCTCCTAACGGTCCAGTTAAACAAGATAAAATGAAAAGAATAAAAATTAGCCAAATCTAACATTATGTTCGAACTTTCATGGCCCAAGTTCATTTAGAAATGTCCTCCATGGGCATATCTCCATTCTACTAAAATGTCAACATGTATTCATTCACAAGAATTCGCAAATTGCTTATAATTTTAAAAAAAGTTCAACCAAAGATTCAATTCACACAAATCTGAAATGTGAATTTGGAAGTCATTCACAAAATGACAATTAAAGCATGAATTTCAAACAAACACAAACACTCACGGGAGATAATTAAAAAAAAAAAAATGGAGGAAAGGAAAAGAAAAGACCTTCGACTAATCTTCCTTTTATATTAAAGAACAATAGAGCTCCAACTCACGAGCCCGAACCGGAAACCTTGATGACGACCTCAAAGGAAACCTCTGTTGGTGGTGTTTGGAGGTAAGTTTCAGCTGCTATTTTATGGATTTCGCAACTGTTTTTGGGCAGTTTGGTGACTGTTCTATAGCTGATTTTCGCTACTCTTTTTAGCTATTTTCGCAGCTGATTTTTGCTACGATTTTGGGGTGAATTTTGAGGTATTTTGGTGTGAGTTTTAGATGCTGATTTTGGGGGTTAGTTATGGGGGATTTGAACTCTGTTTTGAGGCTGCTTTCATGGCTGTTTGAGCGTCCATTTTTGCTGGAAAAATGAAGCTCTTTTTGCTGGTTTTTATGGACTTTCAAGGCTCATCCATAGTGGTTTTAGGTTGTTTTTGCAGCTGGATTTGTGGGTGATGTTAATGCTATTTTTTGCAGTCGCTTTTATGTTGTTTGAAGGATTTTCTATGGCAGAAAATGGAGAATGATTTTCTTAGCCAAACCTGCTCGTTCTCTCGGCTCTCTTTCTATCTCTATCCAGATCTGTTCCTTTTGTATGCTGTGTGAGTGGAAGATATATATATGTATAGGTATAGGAATTAATTGGTGCCAAGAAAAAAGGGTGTGTATGTGCATGTAATTTTTGAGAGAGAGCATGTGAGTTTGTTACAAAAGATAAGGAAGAAGAATCTAGCCACATGAAAATGATTCATTGGCTCTTGCTTTATTTAAATATTTTTCTTTTCTTTCAAGAGTGTAAAATAAATATACTAGCCAAATATTTTAAAATCAAGAACATATAATTTTTTTTTGTGATTTTTAATTTTCTTAAATAAAACCTATAAAGGTAAAACAAGAGTTAAATACATAGGTTAAACTTAAAATTTTTTACATATTAAAAGATGATGAAATATTTAAATTTGATCAAAAAATAAGTGCTCACAGCAATTAAACTCACAGTAGATAGAAATTACTTACCCTCAAAAGAAAGGTTGAAATTCCCTTTTTTAAGCTTCAACATCGCCCATGTGTGTGAAAAATGAGAGGAAAAAGGCCTATGTCCCGTTTTTAAAATGTTTCTGCCCAGGGATCCTTATAGGCTATCGCGGCCAAGCACACGCGATCACGAAGGCAAAGGCCTGAGGAGCCCCGAAAAGGCTTTACGTGAATGCGGGGCCAGGCACGCGAACGCGAAGGGAAACATGGGTGGCCCAGTCCCAGGCCCAGGCTTATATGCGAATGCAGCCCTTCAACCGCGAACACGAGGGCCAAAAGGCCCAAGCCTCCGCGAATGCGAAGGGAAAAATGCCCCCAGCCCCATCCCCATCCCCAGCACCCCAAATCCTTTAATGCAAACGTGAGGGTCCTTCCGCGTTCGCGTAGAAAGAAACCAGAACTGGAAATTTCTGATTTTTCATACTTTGCTCCGGGTGGTCCGAAACACACCCGAGATACTCGGGACCCCGTCCAACTACACCAACAATTCTATAAACATAATACGGACCTGTTCAATCTCTCGAAATGCGTAAAACAACAACAAAACTAAGAATCACACCCCAAAACCAAATTGATCAAAATATGAACTTCAAGTTTCCAAATCGCTCCTAACGCGCCGAATCATACTTAGGCTACTCGGAATGATACCAAATTTTACATGCAACTCCTAAATCACCATAAAATAATTATTCCCAGTCTCGGAATCCCATTTGTACCTCGATATCACCAAAACCTACTCATAACAAAATTTAAAGAACTTCAAAAAACTTAAAAGAGCCAGGTTTCACTATTAGGCGCTGAAACGCTCCCGGGTCATCCAAAACCCGATCCGAACATATTCTCATCTCCAAAATCATCATACGAACCTATTGGAACTGCAAAATCCTGATTTCGAGGTCGTTTGCTCAAAATGATGACCGAAGTCAAACTTAGCCTTTTTAGCCAACCTTAAGGAACCAAGTGTTCCAATTTCAACTTGAACCTTTCCAAATCCCGAACTAACCATCCTCGCAAGTCATAAAACAGTAAAAACATGTATGGGAAGTCTTATTTAGGGTAACGGGGTTCTAGAAAGCAAAATGACCAGTCGGGTCATTACATTCTCCACATCTTAAACAAACATTCGTCCCAGAACGGGTTTAGAATCATACATGGAGTGTTGAATAAGTGTGAATATCTTCTCCGCATGTCCTCCTAGGACTCCAGGTCGCCTCCTTGACTAGTTGGCCGCTCCAACTAATCCTTTACCGTGGAAATCCTCTTGGAATATCAACTGGCGAACCTGCCTATCTACAATGGCAGCTGGCTCCTCTTCATAACCCAAGCTCTCAGCTAACTAAATCGTGCTGAAGTCTAACACATGTGACAATTCAACATGATACCTCCGGAGCATAGACACGTGGAATATCGGATGAAATCGAGATAGATTGGGAGGTAAGGCAAGCTCATAAGTAACATCCCCAACACGTTTCAACACCTCAAATGGGCCTATAAACCTTGGGCTTCAACTTGCCCTTCTTCCCGAACCTCATGATCCCTTTCATCGGCGAGACTTTCAAGAGAACCTTCTCGCCCACCGTAAATGATAAATCACGCGCCTTCTGATCTGTATAACTCTTCTGTCTGGACTATGCTGTCGAAGTCGCTCCTGAATTATCTTTACCTTTTCCAAGGCATCCTTCACCAAATCAGTACCATATAACTTAACCTCGCTGGGCTCAAACCACCCAATGGGAGAACGACATCACCGAACATATAAAGTCTCAAATGGATCCATCTCGAGGTTGGACTGATAACTGTTGTTGTAAGCAAACTCGACCAAAGTACGAATTAATCCCACTACCCTCTAAAGTCAATCACATATGCTCTAAGCATCTCCTCTAAGATCTGAACTATCCGCTACGGCTGCCCGTCGGTCTATGGATGAAATATTGTTATGATCTCTACACGGGTCCCCAACTCACTCTGTACTGCTCTTTAGAAATGTGAAGTAAACTAAGGGCCTCTATCTGATATGATGGAAAAAGGCATACCATGCAACCGAACTATCTCCTGAATATAAATCTAGGCCCTCTAAAATATACGTAGTCAAAACTGGAATGAAGTGTGCTGACTTGGTCAACCTGTCGACAATGACCCAAAGTGCATCAAACATCCGCAAGGTCCACGGAAACCCAACTACGAAGTCCATAGTAATGCGCTCCCATTTCCACTCTGGTATAATCATCTGCTGGAGTAGGCCACTTGGCCTCTAGTGCTCATTCTTAATGTTCTGGAAATTTAGGCACCTAGCTACATACTCAACTATGTCTTTCTTCATCTGCCGCCACCATTAATGATGTCTCAGGTCGCGATACATCTTCGTAGTACTTGGATGAATGGAATACCGAGAACTATGTGTCTCCTCTAGAACTCTCCCCTTCAAACCATCGACATTAGGAATACATAGACGACCCTGGAGTCGCAGAACACCATCCTCTCTGATAGAAACCTCCCTGGCACCACCCTATAGTACTATTTCTCTAAGACCCATCAAACGCATATCATCAAGCTACCGCGCCTTGATTTGATCCAATCGTGAAGGATAGGCAACGACACATGCAAGAACTCAGATGGGATCTGAAATATCCAACCTCATAAGTCTGCTAGCCAAAGACTGAATGTCTAAAGCTAGTGGCCTCTCCTCTGCTGAAATGAATGCCAAGCTACCCATAATCTCTGCCTTTCTGCTCAAGGAATCCGCGAATATGTTTTCCTTTCCCGTATGATAAAGTATGGTGACATCATAATCCTTCAGTAACTCAAGCCATCTTCGCTGCCTCAAATTGAGATCCCTTTGCTTGAACAAATGCTACAAGCTGCGATGATCAGTGTACACCTCACAAGATACTCCATAAATATAATGCCTCTAGATCTTAAGAACATGAAAAATCGCGACCAACTTCAAATCGTGCACAGGGTAATTATTCTCATAGATCTTCAGCTGATGTGAAGCATATGCAATAACTCTCCACTCCTGCATCAATACTTATCCCAAATCGATGCGTGAAGTGTCACAATTTATAGTATACATCCCCGAACCAGAAGGCAACACTAGAACTGGTGATATAGTCAAATCTGTCTTTAAAGCTTCTGAAAGCTCTCCTCACAATTATCGGACCAACAGAACGAAGCACCTTTATCGGTCAATATAGTCAAAGGTGTTGCAATAGCTGAGAAGCCCTCCACAAACCGGTGATAATAACCTGCTAACCCCAAGAAGCTCCTGATCTCAGTCGCCGAAGTGGGACGAGGCCAACTCTGAACTGCCTCAATCTTCTTGGGGTCCACCTTACTACCCTCGTATGATACAACATGCCCCAAGAAGGCTACAGAATCTAGCCAAAACTCACACTTGGTGAACTTAGCATATAACTTCTGTTCCCACAAGGTCTGAAGCACCATCCTCAAATACCGCTCGTGCTCCTTCATGTTGCATGAATAGATCAATATGTCATCAATGAAGAAAATGAGGAACAAATCAATATAAGGCCTGAACACCCTATTCATCCAATCTATAAATGTCGTTGGGGCACTAGTCAAGCCGAAGGACATAGCTAGAAACTCATAATGGCCATATCTAGAACGGAAAGCAGTCTTCGGAACACCAACTCTCGAATATTCAACCGATGGTAACCTGATAAGTTGATCTTAGAGAACACCCTAGCACCTAGCAAATGGTCAAACAAATCATCAATATGTGGAAATATGTACTTATTCTTAATGGTAACTTTGTTCAACTGGAGTTAATCAATGCACATCCGCATGGTCCCATATTTCTTCTTCTCAAATAACGCTGGTGCACCCCAAGATGATAGACTCGGCCTGGCGAACCCCTTGGCTAGAAACTCCTCAAGTTGTTCCTTCAACTCTTTTTGAGCCATATGGTATGGTGGTATAGATATAGGCTGGTTACTTGGAGCCATGTCAATACAAAAATCGATATCACAAGGTATGCTTGGAAGATCAGAAGGAAACACACCGGAGAATTCACGGACTACTGGTACTGAATCAATCGTCGGAGTCTCTGCGGTAGTATCCCGAACATAAGCTAGATAAGCCAAATAACCCTTCTTGACCATGTGTTGAGCCTTCATAAAAGAGATGATCAAACTAGGTGTGCTAACAGACGAACCCTTCCACTCAAATCTAGGAAACTTTGGCATCGCTAAGGTAATAGTCTTGGCATGGTAATCAAGGATGGAGTGATATGGAGATAACTAGTCCATGCCCAGGATTACCTCGAAGTTGATCATATCGAGCTACAGAAGATCCGCTCTAGTCTCATAACCACATAATGTGACCATACATGACCGATAGATCCGATCCACAATAACAGAATCACCCACATGATAGGACACATAAAGAGGAGTGCCTAAGGACTCCCTAGGAACATCTAGGAAATGAGCAAAAAGAGATGACACATATGAATAGGCTGACCCTGGATCAAATATTACCAAGCATCCCTACCGCAGACAGAAATAGTAACTGTGATCACGGCATCTGAGGCCACTGCATTTAGTCTAGCTGAAAAAGCATAGAATCTAGCTGGGGCACCGACTAGTTGTCCCCTACTTGACAAGGCTCTAGTTTCCTGACCTCCACCGCTAGGACGGCCCCTACCCGCCTACCCTCCGCCTCTAGGCGGTTGAACAACTGGTGCTGTAATCATGGGCCGCTGGTCCTGCTGCACTGCCTTACCCCGAAGCCTGCACAGAACCTACACACATGAGTGAAATCTCCGCGCTCGAAAAACCTCTCGGTACAGTGATCTGCTAGCCTGAAGTCTGACCATGATGGCGTGAGTACCCACTGGAAGAACCCTGAATGGATGGTGGGCGGTAAGAACTCTCTGGCATGGCACTGAAATAGGGGCGCACTGGAGCACTCCGAGGAGGCAGCAATGCTGGATATATGGTCCTGCTAGGATGACCTCTCCCAAATTGACCTCCGCCCCCAGCCGGGGCACCTCTAAACTCTCTAGAATAACGAACCCGCTTGTCCATCTGTATCTGCTCTCTACCCCTCTGACGGTAACCCTCAATCCTCCGAGCTATCTCCACTAATAGCTGATAAGAAGTCCCCATCTCAACTTCCTAGGCCGTAGTGGCCTGAATACTTGAGTGCAACCCCACAACAAACTTCCGCACTCTCTCCCCATTAGTAGGAAGTATCATAAGTGCATGGCGAGACAACTAAGAGAACCTCACCTCATAATCGGTCACTAACATCTGACACTGATGGAGCTGCTCAAACTCAAATCGCAACTCTTCCTTCTGAGATGGTGGAATATACCTATCCAAGAAAAGGCGTGTAAACTTATCCCAAGTCATGGAAGGAGAACCTGCTGGTCTGCCAAGAAGATGAGACTGCTGCCACCTACGAGCCCTGACCTCCAGCTGGAAAGTAGTGAAATTCACCCATGGGACTCTAATATACTCATGTTATGAAGTCTGTCTCTGCACCTATGAATGAATTCTTGGGGGTCCTCATGTCTCTCATCTCTGAAGACATGAGGTTGGAGCCTAGTCCATCTATCCAATCGCTTCTGCAGCTCACAGATCGCAGCTGGTTTAGGCTTAGGTACAGCTGCTGCAAATGACTGGGCTCCGCCCGCGGGTAGTGCGCTCGGGGTCTGATATACAGCAGCTACATGACAAGGAGCCTGAGCGGTAGGGGTCTTTTCTCCCTCTCCCGCCTGATATATGGCTGTGTCTGCTGGACACAAACCAGCCTTGGTCATAGTATCCATGAACCGCATCATACGACCCATAACCTCCTGAAAGCTTAGTGCTGACATGAAAATAGGGGCTGGCTCTGCTACAGGAACCTTGACCTCCTCCTCAATAGTGGGATCCTCCACGGGATCCACTGGTCGTACAACTGGGAAAATCTGGGACGTCCTCGTCCCCTACCTCAGGTTGGTACCCTCCCCCGACCTCTGCCTCGGCCTCTAGCAAAAATGAGAGTAGCCTCTCCCGGGTCTAGAACATCTGCCGTGCGCGTTCTCACCATCTGTATGAGAATAAGAGAAAGACACTTAGAGTAATATCAAATGCATGATAGAAGAGTAAGTACAGACGTCTCTGCACTGATCTGCAAGTATCTATTAGGCCTGCAAATAACTTGTGAGACTTACGTGAACCTAGTTTTCTAATAACATGTTGTCACGGCCCAATTCTATTACAGGCTGTGATGGCGCCAAGCGCCACTTCTAGGCAAGCCAACAATGAACTAACCACGGGATTTTCCTTTTTAACAAGTTTCCAAGTAATTAAACTTTCGTTAATTTAAAAGATTTAAGAAATAACAGATTTAAAATATATAAAACAAAAGCAGTTGAGTGCAATCATAACCATAGAAATAAACCCAAACCACAAGTCTACTAATGTGTGCCAAGACCTGGTGTCACAAGTATATGAGCAACTAGTAGAATATACAAAAGAATACTAGTCTACTGTCCGAAGTGAAATAGATAGAAAATACAAGCAAAAGAAAGACTCGGGCTGCTGTTGAGCGGGCTCAGAAGGGCAGCTGAACACGAAGTCTCGAAAATCAGGGATGCGTATCGTACTGATATCCAGATGCACTTGCCTCAGATCCTGCACATTTAGTGCACAAGTGTAGCGTGAGTAAATAAACAACATGTATCTCGTAACTATCCAGTCTAACCTCGAAGAAGAAGTGACGAGGGGTCGACTTTGGCACTTACTATGGGCAAAAATGAAATGTCAAAATTTATAACTAAACATAGATCACATAAATATAGCTGAAATATAAATCATAGGAAAATAATAGGCAATCCTCTCACAAATAATAAATCCCAAGTTTGTTTGCATTATTTAACAATTTATATCTCAAGCCAATGAAGCAATATCAATTTTAATTAGCTCCAAAGATTTATCACGCGCAAATTATGCGGAGGTCGTACGACCCGATCCAACATAAAATATTTAAACTGTGCACTGCCGAGGGAAAGATGACACGAACCATAGATTCATCTATCTGCTACTGAGGTGTTCGTCCCGCTCCACGAAAAGAGAAAATAATTTATAACAGCCAATTCAAGATTTGTTAAGAGGCAATTATTTTATCTAACACCAATTTCCAATAACAGTCAAGTGGCCCGTCCAAGAATTTAAGTAAATTAAAATTTAACCTTCTACCATTCCTTTATCAAGTTCCAACATGATTTAAGAAATTTAGTTAACAAGTAGGGTCAAACATCGCAAATATAGCATTGTATGAATCCTAAACTACCCGGACATAAGCATAATTAGTAGCTACGTATGGACTCTCATTACCTCATGCGTCTATAGTCCCCAAAAATAGAAGCACATATTAATTTATTCACCTATGGGGTTAAATCCCTCTTACAGGGTTGGAAAAGAGACTTACCTCCTCTAAAAGCCTACTTTCCGATCCAAGATTGTGCTCAAACCCTCAATTCGGTGCTAAACGACTTGTAACTAGTCAAATATTATATAAAATAATCAATATATGTTCAAAACTTATTATCCTAACTATCAAAGTTATTTCCCAAGCATATTTGAAGAATCCCCAAAATTCACCCAAGGCCCACGTGCCTGGATTCCGGACGTTTTTGAAGAAAGTGTGACCTATAATCCCATGAACTCAAATATATGATTTTCACTAAATTCCATAACCAATTTCTTGGTTCAATCCCATTTTTATCAAAAACCTAGGTTTTCCATCTAACCCATAAATTCCACAAATTTACATATTAAAATCTATCCATAACCTATGTATTAAACTCGCATTAGGTAAAAATTACTTACCCTCAATATCTAGGTTGAATATCCCCCCTTTTGAAGCTCCAAAATTTCCCAAGTGTGTGAAAAATGAGAGGAAAAAGGCCTAAGTCTCATTTTTAAAATATTTCTGCCCAGGGATCCTTATACGCGGTCGCGGCCAAGCACATGCGATCACGAAGGCAAAGCCTGACGAGCCTCGAAAAGTCCCTAAGTGAACGCGGGGCCAGGCACGCGAACGCAAAGGGAAAAAAGTTGGCCTAGGCCCAGACCCAGGCTTCTATGCGAATGCAGCTGTCACGCCCCAAAACCGAGGGACGAGACCGACACCTAACCGGGTGAACCCGGTCAAGAGGACCTGAGTTGCCTTTCCTACCCAACGCGTTCCCCCGTATATACAATGCACCATATTCCATATGAAATAACAACTTAGGATTTATGTGTGGATTTACAAACTTAAGTTCGTTTCTCTTTTAGCGTTTCAACAATAGATTCCCAAAACATACACAATACATACATAACTTTTCAATACAGACCACGATTCCGAATACGTACAGTTACTACCCAAAATACATATATACACCCACATCATGTCTATGGAGCCTCTACGAATAGTAGGAGTTTATAAAATACTGGCCGACAACAATGCCCCGGCTATACCTTACAATACATAACAGACTCAAAAGAGATGGCACGAATTACACACGGCCCCGGAAGGGAGTAGGGCTCACCAGTACTTGCTGAAAGAGGAGGAGGAGGTACCACTAATGGCGAGCTGAGCTACCTGCTATAGACCCACCTACATCCATATAAAATATGTAGAGCCCTCGGAAAGAGGGACGTTAATACTGTGGAATAGTACTAGTAAGTATGAGCAAACTTTACTCAAAGTAAAATCAAGAGATGCACAAATAGAAAGCAGTTAAAGGAACCAACACATAGTGCACAGTGATACATAAAACAAGTACAATTGAGAGCCTCACAAATTCTCGTTTCATCACAATCACACTTCCTTTTACACTCCACCCTTGTTACCTCTCCACCCTTATTACCACGTGTGGCGGCGTGCAACCCGATCCCACCTTACATTTCTTTTGCGGCGTGCAACCCGAACCCACCGTACAGTTTACGCTCCACCTTTGTTACCTCTCAACCCTTATTACTTCTTGTTGTGGCGTGCAGCCCGATTCCACTGGACCATCACATTTCATGGAAAACAATAACAGCCCACAATTCAATCACA
This sequence comes from Nicotiana knightiana, assembly GCA_005239525.1. Taxonomy (NCBI): domain Eukaryota; kingdom Viridiplantae; phylum Streptophyta; class Magnoliopsida; order Solanales; family Solanaceae; genus Nicotiana; species Nicotiana knightiana. Next base: position 48,139 of record ML421700.1, on the reverse strand, counting down.
AGGTTTCATATCATCAAGAGTACAATTTCATAACACCCAACCAATCAGGTGTTCGCAATAGTCTTTATCATCCATTAATTCAACCACAAAAATGCTCATAAACAAGAATGTAAATTCATTACAACCAACAATCCATATGAAGTTAAGCCACAGTAAACCTTGCCAACAATGAGTCATATACAATGTTTCCATGGCCATTTAGTTCAATTAGATCAATTCACAATTCCTCTTCATCACTTGTTACATAGCCCTTATCACTTAGATATATTTACACATTTGAGTTTGTTATCATTCTTTCATACCTACACACTCAAGCATCTAACAAACCTTTCACATGTTAGTGTAATAACATAGAAGTCACCTTTCACAATTTCAATTATCACGATAATCAACTAAGACAAATCAGAGAATGCAATCTCACACCTCAACAAAACCGGGCAATCAATTCACATATACTCAGCAAGAAACTCATACCGAATGTTTGGACACCAACAAGGTGACTCTACGAAGATTAAAGTTAGCCATACATACCTCGAGTCGTCCCCTTTTTAATTTCTATCACAATTCACCGAACCGTCTAGCACTGTCAATATATTCCACAATGTGACATATTTCACTTAGAATTAGGAATCTTGTACCCAATTGAGCATTTTATCAAACACTATGTGACCCCTTTGACTACTAACCCCCTTTTGAGAATAATTACCCAAACTTGTTTTTCTCTTTACTAGATTACGTGGTTTAACTCACATGCATGCAAGAATTCACTTTTTATTTCAAGAACCAACCTATGTGTGTTTCCTTCTTACACAAAATCTGAGAAATTGGGGAAATAGGGTGAAGACTTACCTCTTTGAGTGAAGAGGATGACAATAACTCGATAGTTTCCGGGCTTGAGGGATTTTGGAAAATCAAATTAGATGATATTGAAACCTTCTCTCTCAAGAAATCTCTTCTTCTCTCTCTATTTCTGGTCAGAAAATCGTTAAAATGAAGGGAAGGGGTGTTTTATAAAACATGGAGTTGGGTTTTAAGTTTAGAGAATAGGAGCCCCGACACAGAGATGCGCTCAGGAATGTGATCGCATTCCTTCTATGCGGTCCGCATTCCTGTCGCATACTTAGCCTTCAAATGGGCCAAAATGGGAACCACACTGCCCAGGTATGCGACCACTTATGCGGTCCGCATACCTATTATGCAATCGCATAGTGCATCGCATAACCTCCCTCGCAAAAACCATGGGAAAAGAATGCAACAACTATGAGGCCCGCATTCATGAAATGCGATCGCATTCTAGGCGCATATCTGTCCTTAAAATGTACAGGAAACTGTCCAGGTATGCGACCACTATGCGGTCCGTATACCTGTTATGCGATCGCATAGTGCGTCGCATAATGCGCAATTTCTGGGAAATTTAATCTTTCAAGTTCTGGGATATTTTTTACTCAAAATAGGACCGTTTTTAAGAATTTCAACAGTTATAACAGCACAGGGACCTATTCGGGCATTATTTTAGACATAAAATTTTTACGGGTCTTTACATACTCCCCCAATTAAAATCATTCTTCCTCGAATGAGGATCGGGAAATCATTTGGTTTTGAAAACACAATATGCCAACCCCCAATTTTTACTAACTCCGCTATTTTCTGAAAAGTTTGCCAGAGTTTCCTCTGCAATTAGGCCTATCAACCTGTTAGAGAGCCCCCCAAACACATGTTCCTAACCAATTCCACACATAACTACTTATTTCATGGCCTTGAACATAATTTGGTCACCTCGACAAGTCCAATATAATTCAATTACTTCAACATGCCATATACACTTCAATTAACCCTTACCAATCTACACTTCAATTAATCATTACCAATCTACATTTCAATTAATCATTACCAATCTACATTTCAATTAATAATTTAACCATGACATGAGTTTCACATAATTTCATTCACTCCAAGGGGTTGCACATTACTCAAATAGTCACAACGTACACAATTATGGCACGACTTGAGAAGTTACAATAGTAGAGGAATTAGGGAAAAATGGGGTGCTTTTGCAAAAAACTGAACATAACATATAATTTCTTGGAGATGAAAATTCGCACGACCACTACTAGACTTATTCAAACAAATGGGGATATTTTTCTCTCATTTCATTTTCCGCTTCCCACGTGGCCTCCTCAACCTGCTGATTTCGCCACAACACTTTAACTGAAACAATTTCCTCAATCTACGGACTTGCCTATCAAGAATAGCAACCGGAACCTCTTCATACGATAATTTTTCATTAACCTCAATAGTCTCAACTGCACGATAGCTGATGGATGTCCAACCACTTTCTTCAACATAGACACATGGAACACCGGGTGCACTAATGACATTGCAGGTGGAAATTCCAGCCTATAAGCCACCTGTCCTATCCTTTGAGCAATCCGATATGGACCAACATACCTAGGGCTCAATTTTCCTTTCTTCCCAAACCGCATTACTCCCTTCATGGGAGACACCTTCAAGAATACCCAATCATCTACTTGGAACTCCAAATCTCTTCGACGAATGTCCGCATAGGATTTCTGACGACTCTAAGCAGTTCTCATCCTCTCCTGAATGACTCTCACTTTTCCCATTGCTTGGTGCACACGATCCGGTCCTAGAAATTCTGCCTCACCAACCTTAAACCATCCGATCAGAGATCTACATCTCCTTCCGTACCACGCCTCAAATGGGGCCATCTAAATACTAGCATGGAAACTGTTATATAAGCAAATTCTATAAGCGGCAAGTGTTCATCCCAGCTACCCTTGAAATCTAATACACAAGCCCGCAACATATCTTCAAGCGTCTGAATAGTCCGCTCTACCTGCCCATCAGTTTGTGGATGGAATGCTGTGTTGAGATTTACCTGAGTACCCAAACCTTGCTGAAATTTCTTCCAAAAGTTAGCTATGAACTGAGCCCCTCGATCCGAGATTAATAGAAATTGGAGTTCCATGGAGCCTGACTATTTCTTTGATATACAACTGAGCGTACTGTTCTGCAGTATCGGTGAACTTGACTGGCAAGAAATGCGCCAACTTCGTGAGTTGATCCACTATTACCCAAACCGAGTCGAACCTACATGGAGTGCAAGGTAACCCCACCACAAAGTCCATATTGATCATCTCCCATTTCCACATCGGTATTTCCATAAGCTTCGTCAATCCATCGGGCCTCTGATGCTCGGCATTCACTTGGTGACAAGTCTGACACTTAGCCACCAAGTCCGCCACACCCCTCTTCATACCATTCCACCAATAAATCTCTTTGGGATCATGATACATCTTCATAGAACCTGGGTGTATTGAATACCTGGAATTGTGAGCCTCTGCCATCACCCTTTCCCGGAGATCATCCACATCTGGAACACATAGCCTCTCTTGACACCGCAGGACACCGTCATTATTGCTGAGTGAGATGTTGAAGTCTTGTGATTCAAAATTGCTTCACTCAATTGTGCCAAAGACGGATCCCTGAATTGCTTTCCCTTGACTTCTGCTACAAGCGAAGATTCCACTCCATTATGCACCACGACATTCCCCTCATCTGAGGCCGAAAGATAGACCCCCAGACTAGCCAACTGATAAACTTCCCGAGCCAAAAGCCTCTGACTGGCTTCCAAATGTGCCAAGCTACCCATGGATTTCTGACTAAGAGCGTCGACTACCACATTCCTCTTCCATGGATGGTACAAATTACTTATATCATAGTCCTTGAGCAATTCCAACCACCTCCGCTGCCTTAAGTTCAACTCCTTCTGCTTGAATAAATACTGAATACTCTTGTGGTCTGTGAACACGTCCACATGGACCCCATAAAGATAATGCCGCAAGATTTTTAATGCAAACACAACCGCCGCGAGCTCCAAATCATGCGTCGGGTAATTCTTCTCGTGATTCTTGAGCTGTCTAGAAGAATATGCTATTACCTTACCACATTGCATCAATACACACCCTAAACCAACCCTTGAAGCATCACAATAAACCACAAATCCCTCTGAACCTTCTGGCAAGGTCAACACTGGTGCTGAAGTCAATCTCGACTTTAATTCCTGAAAACTCTTTCACATGCATCGGACCACTGAAACATAACTGCCTTCTGTGTCAGCTTAGTCAATGGGGAGGCGAGAGTAAAGAATACCTCCATGAACCTCCGATAATACCCATCTAGACCCAAGAAACTATGAATCTTTGTCGGGGTCGAGAAACGAGAATATCATCAATGAAGACAATCACAAAGGAGTCGAGAAACGGTTTGAAAACCCGATTCATAAGATCCATAAAAGCTGCTGGGGCATTGGTTAGCCCAAAAGACATTACCAGAAATTCAAAGTGCCCATATCGAGTCCTGAAGGCAATCTTAGGAATATCCTGCTCCCTGATTTTTAGCTGATGATTCCCGGACCGCAAATCAATCTTTGAGAAGAACTTAACACCTTGCAACTGGTCGAACAAATCATCTATCCGAGGCAATGGATACTTATTCTTGATGGTGACCTTGTTGAGCTACCGATAATCAATACACATCCGAAGCGATCCGTCTTTGTTGCTGACAAAAAGAACTGGTGCGCCCCAAGGCGACACACTTGGCCGAATGAAACCTTTTTCTAATAGATCTTTCAATTGTTCTTTTAACTCTCTCAATTCTGCTTGGGCCATTCGGTAAGGTGGAATAGATATTGGATGCGTATCTGGCAATACATCAATCTCGAAATCGATCCCCCTAACTGGTGGAATCCCAGGAAGCTCGTCCGAAAATACTTCAAGAAATTCATTCACAATAGGCACAGATTCGGGAGCAGGCACCTCTGAAGTGGTGTCCGCAACCCGGACAAAATGGTAGATGCACCCCTTTCTGATCATCTTAGAGGCTTTAAGGTAGGAAATAAATCTACCTCTTGGCACAACACTATTCCCCTCTCATTCGAAAACTGATTCATTAGGAAACTCAAGCTTCATAATCTTGGTTCGACAGTCGAGTTTAGCAAAACATGAATAGAGCTAATCCATCCCCATAATTACATCAAAGTCTACCATTTCTAACTCAATAAGATCGGCCATGGTATCCCGACCACGCATCGTGACAACATAATTTCTATATACTCGCACGGCCGTGATAGAATCACCAACCGGAGTCGACACAGAGAACAACTCGTGAAGCTGTTCGGGTTCTATCCCAAAACTTGAAGCAATAAATGGAGTAACATATGATAAGGAAGACCCGGGATCAATAAGAGCATAAACATCATGAGACTGAATAGTCAGAGTACCTGTGACAACATCTGGAGAAGCCTTGGCGCTCTGGCGACCACTCAAAGCAAAAAATCGACTGGGTCCCCTTTGACCCCGCGCTCTACCCCTAGCTGCTCCGCACCCTGCTAGTGTTAGAGGGCGTACTGAGGATGTAACGGCTGATGAACTGGAGGGCTGAGCAGCACCCCTACCTATGCCCTGACTGGGCGCACGACAATCTCGCTGAACATGGCCCCCCACTCCGCATCTATAGCATATCGGAATGTCCAAGTAACAAGGCTCAGGATGGAATGTCCCACACTTAGGGCATGGGACCCTCCGCTGCTGCTGGAACCTCCCTCCTGAACGACCTGACTGATGGAACCTCCTGCTATCTAAACCGGGTCCAAACGACCTCCATGCAGATAACTATGCGCTAATGGCGGCGCACTAGCTGAAGACTGAGCATATGACTGAGATGGCCCTGATGATCCTCTCCCAAAGGTTGATATCACACCTCCAACTGAGCTCCCAGGGTTGCCTGCTGACCGGGCCCTACTACTGCTCTCTTTCTCCATCCTTATTTTCAATTTTCAAGCCTCTGCAGCCTGGGCGAATCCCACTATTTTCCCATAATTCATATCCGAATACTGTAGCAACTTCATTAACAACCAAGGGACCAAGGCTCTGAAAAAACCGTCGAACTCTGGCCTCCATAGTCGGCATCATGTGAACAACATATTTGGACAAGCGCACAAACTCCATATGATACTCCCACACACTCATGTTGCCCTGCTTAAGGACCTTGAACTCCAGCACGGGCTGCCATAGTCTCGGCAGGTAAGAAATGATCCATGAAGACATCAACAAACTCATCCCACTTTGCCGGAGGGCTCCCCTCTCCACGGGAACTCTCCCACATTTCAAACCATGAATATGGCGCTCCCTTCATACGATAGGAAGCCAACTCAACCCCCTCTGCCTCAGTATCCCTCATAACTCGGAGGGTCTTGTGCATCTCATCAATAAACTCCTGAGGATCAGCCTCTGGGTCGGTGCCTGTGAACTCTGGAGGGGCTAACCGTAGAAACTGGCTGACCCTGGATCCCGAATAATCCCCTTGCTCGCTAGAGGATGCAGGGGGCATCATGTGATCTTTGGGCCTGGGAGGCCACTATCTGGGTCAATATCTGAATAGCTCCCCTGAGGTCCCCATCAGAAATACCGGGACTGAAAAAGAATCAGGAACATCAGCGGGAGGGACTGTAGCACCCTCCGCTGGAGCGAGAATAGGAAAATCCTGGCCTGGGATGGAAGAGTCAGGCATATTCAGGGTCGGGGAATCATTCTCACCCGCACCATCAGATAAAGAATTCACAACCACTCCTGGGGTGGCATTGGCCTCTAAGCCGAGTCGGGCCCTCTTCTTGGGTGCCATTTACTGAAAATTGGAACAATGCACGAGTTAGAGATAGACAACCTCACCTTCCACCACATCGCACGATATAGAGTAGCAATAAAAGGGTACTTTCTTAAATGTCCATGCAGCCCCCTAATTATAGATGTGGTCGACAACACACCGATAAGAAGGGCTCTACTAGACACGGCTCCGAGACATCCTAGGACACTTTTAAAACCTTAGGCTCTGATACCAAGTTTGTCATGCCCCAAAACCGAAGGACGAGACCGGCACCTAATCGGGTGAACCCGGTCAAGCGGACCTGGGTTGCCTTTCCTATCCAACACCTTCCCTTGTATGTAAAATGCACAATATTCCATATGAAATAACAACTTAGGATTTAAGCGTGGATTTACAAACTTAAGTTCTTTTCTCTTTTATCGTTTCAACAATTGATTCCCAAAACATACACAATACATACGTAACTTTCCAATACGGACCACGATTCCGAATACGTACAGTTACTACCCAAAATACATATATACACCCACATCATGTCTACGGAGCCTCTACGATTATTAGGAGTTTATACAATACTAGCTGGCAACAAGGCCCCGACTATAACTTACAATACATAACAGACTCAAAAGAGATGGCATGAATTACACACGAACCCAGGAGGGAGTGGGGCTCACCAGTACTTGCTGAAAGAGGAGGAGAAGGCACCATTAACGGCGAGCTGATCTACCTGCTATGGATCCACCTACATCCATATAAAAGATGTAGCGCCCCCGGCAAAAGGGATGTTAGTACTGTGGAATAGTACTAATAAGTATGAGCAAACTTTACTCAAGTAAAATCAAGAGATGCACAAATAGAAAGCAGTTAAAGGAACCAACACATAGTGCACAATGATACAGAAAATAAGTACAATTGAGGGCCTCACAGATTCTCGTTTCATCACAATCACACTTCCTTTTACACTCCACCCTTCTTACCTCACCTCTCCTTTTACACTTCACGTGTTGCGGTGTGCAACCCGATCCCACCGTACAGTTTACACTCCACCCTTGTTACCTCTCCACCCTTATTACTTCTTGTTGCAGCGTGCAACCCGATCCCACCGGACCATCACATTTCATGGCAAACAATAACAACCCACAATTCAATCACAGGATTTCGTATCATCAAGAGTACAATTTCATAACACCTAACCAATCATGTGTTCACAATAGTTTTTATCATCCATTAATTCAACCACAAAGATGCTCATAAACAAGAATGTAAATTCATTACAACCAACTATCCATATGAAGTTAAGCCACACTAAACCTTGCCAACAATGAGTCATATATGATTTTTCCATGGCCATTTAGTTCAATTAGATCAATTCAGATTTCCTCTTCATCACTTGTTACATAGCCCTTATAACTTAGATACATTTATACATTTGAGTTTGTTATCATTCTTTTATACCAACACACTCAAGCATTTAACGAACCTTGCACATGTTAGAGTAATAACATAGAAGTCATCTTTCACAATTTTAATTATCACGATAATCGACTAAGACAAATCACAGAATGCAATCTCACACCTCAACAAAATCGGGCAATCAATTCACATATAATCAGCAAGAAACTCATACCGAATGTTTGGACACCAACAAGGTGACTCTACGAAGATTAAAGTTAGCCATACATACCTTGAGTCGTTCCCTTTTTAATTTCTATCACAATTCACCGGACCGTCTAGCATCGTCAATCTATTCCACAATGTGACATATTTCACTTAGAATTAGGAATCTTGTACCCAATTGAGCATTTTATCAAACACTATGTGACCCCTTAGACTACTAACCCCCTTTTGAGAATAATTACCCAAACTTGTTTTTCCCTNTTTCAAGAACCAACCTATGTGTGTTTCATTCTTACACAAAATCTGAGAAATTGGGGAAATAGGGTGAAGATTGACCTCTTTGAGTGAAGAAGATGACAATAACTCGATAGTTTCCGGGCTTGAGGGATTTTGGAAAATCAAATTGGATGATGTTAAAACCTTCTCTCTCAGAAATTCTCTTCTTCTCTCTCTATTTTTGGTCAGAAAATCGTTAAAAATGAAGGGAAGAGGTGTTTTATAAAACAGGGGGTCAAGTTTTAAGTTTAGAAAACAGGAGCCCCGACACAGAGATGCGGTCAGGAATGCGATCGCATTCCTGCTATGTGGTCCGCATTCCTATCGCATAGTTGGCCTTCAAATGGGCCAAATGGGAACCACATAGCAGGAATGCGATCGCATTCCTGCTATGTGGTCCGCATTCCTATCGCATAGTTGGCCTTCAAATGGGCCAAATGGGAACCACACTGTCCAGGTATGCGACCACTGATGCGGTCCGCATACCTATTTGCGATCGCATAGTGCGTCGCATAACCTCCCTCGCAAAAACCATGGGGCAAGAATGAGACAACTATGCAGCCCGCATTCGTGACATGCGATCTCATTCTAGGCCGCATAGGTGTCCTCAAAATGGATGGGAAACTGTCCAGGTATGCGACCACTATGTAGTCCGCATACCTGTTATGCGATCGCATAGTGCGTCGCATAACGCGCAATTTCTGGAAAATTTAATCTTTCAAGTTTTGGGATACTTTTTACTCAAAATAGGATCGTTTTAAGAATTTCTACAGTTATAACAGCACAAGGACCTATTCGGGCATTATTTTAGGCATAGAAATTTTACGGGTCTTCACAGGAGCCCTTCAATCGCGAACGCGAAGGCCAAAAAGCCCAGGCCTCTAAGAACGCGGACCTCCTTTCTTCGAGCGTGAAGGGAAATATGCCCCCAACCCCAGTCCCCCAAATCCTTCTATGCGAACGCGAGGGTCCTTTTGCGTTCGCGTAGAAGGAAACCAGAACTGGAAATTCTTGGTTTTTCATATTTTGCTCCGGATGGTCCGAAACACACCCGAGCCACTCAGGACCTCGTCCAAATACACCAATAAGTCTATAAACGTATTACAAACCTGCTTGAACTCTCGAAATACGTAAAACAACAACAAAACCAAGAATCACACCCCGAAACCAAATTGAATAAAAATATGAACTTCAAGTTTCCAAGTCGCTCCAAACGCGCCGAATCATAGTTAGGCTACTCGGAATAACACCAAATTTTGCGTGAAAATCCTAAATCACCATACGGAACTATTCCTAATCTAAGAATCCCATTTTTACCTCGATATCATCAAAACCTACTCCAAACCAAATTTAAAGAACTTCAAAAACCTTTATACATCCAACTTTCAATATTAGGCGGAGAAATACTCCCAGGTCATCCAAAATCCAATTCGAACATACGCCCAAGTCCAAAATCATCATATGAACCTATTGGAACTGCCAAATCCTGATTTAGAGGTCATTTTATCAAAATGTTGACAAAAGTCAAGCTTAGCCTTTTTAGCCAACCTTAAGGAACCAAGTGTTTCGATTTCAGCCCAAAACCTTCCAAATCCCGAACTAACCATCTCCACAAGTCATAAAACTGTAAAGCTCGTAATAAAGTCTTATTTAGGGGAATAGAGTTCTAGAAAGAAAAACGACCGGTCAGGTCGTTACATATAGCTAGGACCATTTGAGGCTTACAACAATACTTATCAGTACAACATTGAGATGGCTCCATTTGAGGATTTATATGGTCGATGATATAGTTCGCCCATCTAATGGTTTGAGCCCAGTGACCCTAAGTTATATGGTACTGATTTGGTGAAAGATGCCTTGGAAAGGGTAAAGTTGATTCAGGTGCAACTTCGCACAACACAGTCTAGATAAAAGAGTTACGCGGATCATAAGGCGCACGATTTATCATTTATTGTGGGCGAGAAGGTCCTCTTGAATGTCTCACCGATGAAGGGAATCATGAGGTTCGAGAAGAAGGGCAAGTCGAGTCCAAGGTTTACAGGTCCATTTGAGGTGTTGAGACGAGTTGGGGAGGTTGCTTATGAGCTATATTTTCCTCCCAGTCTATCGAGAATTCATTTGGGTTTCCACATGTCTATGCTTCGGAAGAGGTCGCATGCGTTAGACTACACCACATTTCAGCTAGATGAGAGCATAGGTTATGAGGAGAAGCCATTTGTCGTTGTTGACAGGAAGGTTCACCAGTTGAGTTCCAAGAAGATTTCTATGGTAAAGGTTCAGTGGAGGTATCAACCAGTTGAGTAGGCGACTTGGGAGACAAATGAGGACATACGGATCAGATATCCACACTTATTCGGCACTCCAGGTACGATTCTAGACTCGCTAGAGGACTAACGTTTATTTAAAAGGTGGAGAATGTAACGACCCAACCGATAGTTTTGCTTTCAAGATCCTCGTTCCCCTAATTAATACTCCCCCTATGTGCTTTTACTATTTTATGACTTGCGGGGACGGTTATTTCGGACTTGGAAGGATTCGGGTTGAAGTTAGACCACTTAGTTCTTTAATATTAGCTTGAAAGGGTTAAGTTTGACTTTGGTCAATATTTGTAGTAAACGACCTCGGAACTGGGATTTGATGATCCCAATAGGTCTGTATGATGATTTGGTACTAGGGCACATGTTCGAATCGGGTTTTGGATGACCTGGGAGCGTTTCAACGCTTAATATTGAAAGTTGGCACATTAAAGGTTTTTCAAGTTCTTTAAATTTGGTTTGCAGTACACTTTGGTGTTATTGAGGTCTGTCTGGGATTACGGTGATTTAAGACTTGCACACAATATTTGGTGTCATTCTGAGTAATCTAAGTATAATTCGGCGCACTCGAAGTAAGTTGGAAGAACTTGAAGTTCATAAGATGATTCGATTTGGTTTGGGGTGTGATTCTTTGTTTTGATGTTGTTTTACAGGTTCGAGCGAGTCCATTTTATGTTTACAAACTTGTTGGTATGTTTGGGCGAGGCCCTGGGGGCCTCGGGTGCTATTCGGACGATGCACAAATCAAGTTCGGACTTGAAAGAACTGTTGATGCACCAATTCTGGTGCGTCCGCACCTGCAAGATTTTTGTTGCAGGTGTGAGTTCGCAGATGCGAGATTTTGATCATAGAAGCAGCCTGGGACTGGTGGTCTGTGGCGCGCTGAAGTGGAGGAATTTCCAAATAAGCGCCATCCCTTCTGCGATGAAAGGGCCGCAGGTGCGAGAAGAGGCTGGCCAGGCCTAGATCGCAGGTTCGACTCAGCTTCTGTGATGAAAGGTTATATGCTTAACACATGCAAGTCGAAAGGATTTCTCTTCTAAAGGCAGGGGTGAGGACTCCATTGCGGCATTAAGTAAGGAGTTGGAGTTAATCAAGGCGCATCCACTCCGTCATCTCAGTCTCTTTTTATGTAAAGAGGTAGAAAAGATTCCGCCCTTCTAGCCTCGAGTAGTGGACAGAGCAGAATCGGGAGCCCATCCGCAGAAGCGAAGCCACATGTCGTGGGCTAGGACCACACTTGTGATAGATTTTCTTCAGGTGCGGCGCCGCAGATGTCCCCCAGGATCCGCAGAAGCGAAAATTGCTGGGGCAGTGAGGTTCATTTAATGTCGGGACCTAGGCTATTTTGGTTCATTTCTTTCATATCTTGGGAAATTTCTGAGCTCTCTGAAGAGGGGCTATCACCTAGCACTTTTAGGTAAGTAATTTCTATATGAGATGAGTTTAATACATGTATTTTGGGTATATTCTTAGCATATAAAGTGTAGAAATTTTGGGTTTAGTTGAAAAACCTAAGTTTTGATAAAAATGAAATTTAACCACGAAAATGATTATGGAATTGGGTGAAATTTATATATTTGAGTTAGTGAGGTTATGGGTAACAATTATCCTCGAAAATTTCCGGAATCCGGGCACGTGAGTCCGGAGATGAATTTTAGGAATCATCCAATTTGGGTTGGGTAATTACTATAATAGTTAAATTATTAACTTTTGAGTGTATATTGATTGATTTATATAATATTTGGCTAGCTTCGGATTGTTCGGCACAAAGTTGGGTCCTTAGAGTGAATTTGTGGCCGGAAAGTGAGCTTTGAGATGAGGTAAGTCTCTTGCCTAACCATGTAAGAGGGAATTTACCCTATAGGTGATTTAAATTACTAATTGCTTCTAATTGTAGGGGCTACGCACGCACGAGGTGACGAGAGTCCGTGTGTAGTAACTAATTATGCTTAAGTACATGTAGATTAGGACCCAAAATATGAAATACTTGTAATGTTTGCACTTTACTTACTAATTTAAATTCCAAAATTATATTGGAACTTGATACTAAATTCGTAAAGACCGAATTTCACATACTTGAGTTTTGGAGGGTTACTAGACCATTAATAGAAATTGTGCTTCTTTGTGTATCATCCTTGTAATAGGTTTTAAACTGGATGTTCATAAAGTATTCTCTCTTCTAGTGCAGCGGGCCGATCACTTCGGCAGTATAATAGATGCATCTATGGTTCATGCCGCTAGTCCCTCGGCAATATACACATTATTCTGGATCGGGTCGTACGACCTCAACATAAATTAGTTGAAGACTTTTTGAATTAATTATTTGTCAAAGAATCATTTAATCACTGCTTGTTATTGAGTTATTATTATTATTATTATTATTATTATTATTATTATTATTCACATATTCCATGTCTATTTAGCATTCCTGTAATTTGATGGTCGCCCATTGTAAGTGTCGATGTCGACCCCTCATCACTACTTCTTCGAGGTTAGACTGGATAATTACTGGGTACATATTGTTTATGTACTTACGCTACACTTCTGCACTGTGCAGGATCTGAGGCAGGTGCACCCGATAGTCATTCCAGCGTGCACCCTAGTTACCCCGAGGCTTAGTGGTGAGCTGCTTTCTGAGTCCATCCTGCGGCACCCATAGTCTCTCTTTTGCATTTATTTTCTGTCTACTCTACTTCGTACAGTAGCTTAGTGTTGTGTATATTCTACTAGTTGCTCATACACCTCTGACACCAGGTCTTGGAAATATGCTAGTAGACTTTATGGTTTTTAGCATTTATTTCACTGCATTTTCTCCTTCATTAGTTTTCTCTTTACTTTATTAAATTTTCTACTCCTTATTTTCTTAACAAATAAAATTCACCTGATTTAAAATTATTAAAAAGAACAATTACATGGTTAGTTTACCGGTGGCTTGCCTCGCGGCGACGCTGGGCGCCATCACGGCCTATAAGAGATATTGGGCGATGACACAATTCATAAGTAAATGCTATTCTTTTAGATACTTTAATAACTTTTTTTAAAAAGATTCATCACAAGTGGGGTTTGGGGAGAGAAGATCAAGATGATTGGATGATTTGTAGGGTATATTTTCGTACATTATTTGATTTCTTAATAGTATATCTAAAATGGTGGTCTAATATTAATTTTTCTTGAAAATATAACACTTAGAGATAAGAGTGGGGCGTTCGGGCAATATGGATTGGATATGAAAATTTTAGTTTGGATTATCAATTTTTAAATTCAAGAAATGACAATCCAAATATTCTCGAATTGGATTGAATTTTTTAAATTCGACTTCAGATTAATCAGTTTGGCTTTTTCAATTTTTTGGTTTTGAGCCTATAATTTGAGCTTCTTCTTCTTACAAAAATGCACATCCAAATAAAGTATTCATGAGAATAATAAAAATCATTATCAAGAAAACGCAATAGAGATATTAATAAGGCAGATAAGAGTAAATAATAGTAAAATCATAACCAATTAGAAAGTATTCTGACAGTGACTTAGTAATTAGTATTGAATATATTAGCTAATATCTAATGAGTAGGGTATTGGATTTATTAGTATTGGGCATACAGATAATGGACTAATATCTAGTTGGTTGCACCAAATATAAATTATAAAGTTTTTAGATTTTAGGTCCAAAAATCCGAAGTACCAAATCCAATATCCTATCCAAAATCTAAAAATTTTAAAATTAAATCTGTAATTCGACAATTCAAACCAAAAATTGATTTGCTTAGAGATCCACTCATTGGTTTGCTTTCTTTCATATTTGAGAGTGCTTTAAGTAGTTAGCACTTTTTGATATACTTCCTCTTAACATAGAAAGTTGCCCCCAATATTTACACAAAATCAGTGAATACGAGATATAATATTTTGTTAGCTCCGTTAGGTAATTTTTGACTTAGGAGCGCGTCCGAAATGTGATTTGGAGGTCCGTAGTAGAATTAGGCTTGAATTGGCGAAAGTTGGAATTTTGGCAAATTTGACCGAGAGTGAAAATTTTGATATCGGGGTCGGATTTGATTTAATTGGAGTACGTTCATAGTGTCATTTATGACTTGTGTGCAAAATTTGAGGTCAATCAGACGTGGTTTGATAGGTTTCGGCGTCGTTTGTGAAATTTGGAAGTTTATAAGTTCATTAAGCTTGAATCCGGGTGTAATCAGTATTTTTGATGTTGTTTGGGGTGATTTGAGGGTTCGAATAAGTTCATGTTGGGTTATAAGACATGTTTTTATGTTTGGTTGAGGTCACGGGGGCCTCGAGTATGTTTTGGATTCTTAACGGATTGAAATTGGGACTTAGGCAATTGTTGAGTTTTTAGGTGTTCTAGTGTTTCGCACCTGCGGTGGGGAGACTGCAGGTCGGACCTGCATAAGAGAAGAGGAGGTCGCAGATGCGGGCAAGGCCAGGAAGGGCAAGGGGCACAGCTGTGAGAAAGGATGCGCATCTGCGAGCCCGCATATGCGAGGATGGCCAGCAAATGCGAAAAGGAAAAGTTTGGTCATTTACGCAGAAGCGGACGAAGGGCCGCAGAAATGACTCCGCAGGTCCGAGACCTGGAGCACAGATGTGAGCCCAGTTTTTTTTAGTGGGTTCCGCAGGTGTGGATAGTTTTGCACAAGAGAGGTTCTGCGGGTGCGGAAATAAGGCCGCAGGTGTGAAAAGCCCGGGCAGAACAGATAAATACGGGACTTCGAGTTTTTAACCATTTTCACTATTTTGAACTCAGAATTTGGAGGATTTTGAAGTGATTATGGACGTATGCTCCTTGTATCTATTTATTTTTGATAATGATGTTTCCCTACTGATTTTTCACCTAGTTGGTGAGTTTTTGAGATGAAATTTAGGGGTTCCGGCCTAGGGAAATTGGAGAGTGAATTTTGGGGATTTGGATGACCAAATGGTGTCGGATTTTGATAAATTTGGTATGGTTAGACTCGTGAGTGAATTGGATTTCGGGTTTTGTGAATTTTGTCGGATTTTGAGACGTGGGTCTGGGGGCCGGGTTGAGCCTATTTCGGATTTTGGCTTGTAATATCTTGTTTTACTTGTAGAATCGATTCCTTTAGCCTATATTAATTATATCATACTACTTGTGGCTAGATTCAGGGCATTTGGAGACTGGTTCGAGGGGAAAGGGCATTTCAGAGTAGGATTTCCCGGTTTGACGTAAGTAACAGTCTTTAATCTGGTCCTGAGGGTATGAAACCCCGAATTTTGGTATGATGTGATTATTTTGGAGGTGATGCACATGCTAGGTGATGGGCGTGTGGGCGTGCACCGTGGGGGATTTTGACTTGGTCCGTCCCGTGAGACTGTAAAGTCGAATAGCTTATTGTTAATTACATGTTCCCTCTATCTTCTAGAAATTTGACTGCCATTCATGTTAGAAACCATGCTTAGGCCATATGATATCACTGTTGGGACCTACAACGGTTGTGTACTTGTTGAATTAGCTGGTATTTGCTGTCTTATACTTAGTCACAATTTTACTTGCATGTCATATCTTTGTTTCCTCTTGTTTTCTTGTTGATACATATTATTATATCTTTTGGGCTGATTTGTATGATTTCTGAGAGCCCGAGAGAAAGGAGAGATTAGTGACTAAGATAGGGTCTAAGTGACAAGTTATGAGCTATGTGAGTGTATATGGATTGGGTTGCACGCCACAACAATCATAAGGGCTAAATATATATGGATCGGGTTGCACGCCGCAACGGGCTTTATGGCTATTTATTGATTGTGGATCGGGTTGCACGATGCAACGAGCCTTATGGCTGCTTATATGATTGGATCGGGTGGCAAGCCATAGAGATATATCTCTTGGGTCGCAGGTACCTATTGAGTGTGTATTAAGGGATGAGAACTGAGTGTTGAGCTAGTGAGAGCTTGAGTGACTATTACCCTGACAGGTTGCATTTGTTTTACTTTGTTGTTGCACTTAGCTGAATTATGTCATTGTTCTGAACTTCTGGAAAATATTATATCTGGTTTACTTGAACTTAGTAAATATGCAACTTACTTGACTTATATTGCCGGAATTGACCATGTCTACTTCCATTATTGAAATTACTGTAATGAACTGCATTTGTATAGCTCGTCACTACTTCTCAGTTCCATATTTATTATTGTTACTTACTGAGTCGGTTTTACTTATGCTACACACTGCACTTCATGTGCAGATCCAGGTGTATCCGGTCATGGAGGACGTTGATCTCGTGCATGGTCGAGTATCGGAGATTCACGAGGTAGCTCTCGGCATTCGCAGTTCTTGTCTCTCCTTCCTTGTTATCTTTCTTATATGTATTGACATTTTGACACAGACTCTTTTAGACACTGTTTCTTAGACTGGTTGTTTAGATGCTCATGACTTGGTGACACCTCGATGTTTGGGGCTATATTTCCGCGTTGTATTTGAGTTTAACTCTTGTTTTTATGAAAACTCTATCATATAAAAGCTTTTAGTTTATCTTTTATGAAACATTTGAAGTATTTTGAAAAATTGTCATGCCAAGTACCATCGATAGGTGCCACCACGACATGTTAGGTTTTTCGGTCGTGATAAGTTGGTATCAGAGCCCAGCTTACGTAGGTCTCACAAGTCATGATCAGATTTAGTAGAGTCATGCGGATCGGTACGGAAACATCTATACTTATCTTCGAGAGGCTGCCGAGTCCTTAGGAAATTTCACATTGTTGAATTATTGTCGTCCGAATCGTTTGATTCTGGTAACTGAATTCTGTTTTTCTATTCTCTCAGGGATGGTGAGGACGCTTACTATGAGGCTGTATGGACAACCACAAGTACCACCATTCAGGGCCGCGAGAGGCCGCGGTAGGGGACGAGGTGCAACTCGCAAAGTAGCTAGGAGCAGTCTCCAGTTGTGGATGAGCCTGTGGGACTAGCTCAAGCACCACCTCTGATCATTGTGATTCCAGGACTTCAAGAGACCTTAGCTTAGATTCTGACTGTGTGCACCAGTCTTGCTTAGGCGGTCTCTGTTACGGCCGTAGCAGCCATTTCTCAGGCTGGAGGAGGTACTCAGACTCCTGCAATTTGCACACCAGAGCAGGTGGTACAGGGACTCCAGACACCAGGGGAACCACCATCCCAGCTGGTTGCAGCTGCTCAGGACTATGTGGTTCATGTCATGCCAGATGATGAGCAGCGTTGATTTGAGAGGTTTGGGAGACTCCAACCTCCATATTTCAGTGGTACAGAGGAAGGGGATGCACAAGGATTCTTGGACAGGTGTCAGAGGATACTCCATACAACATGTATTCTAGAGACCAGTGGGGTCTCGTTCACTACTTTTCAGTTCTCTAAGGCTGTCTTCTGTTGGTCGGATGCTTACAAGAGGCGTAGGTCGGTCGGCGCAACATCCCTTACCTGGCAGTAGATCACCGTCTCTTCCTGGAGAAGTTCGTTCCTTAGTCCCGCAAAGAGGAGCTGCGCAGAAAGTTCGAGTATCTTCATGAGGGTGATATGTCTGTGACACTGTATGAGATGAGTTTTTCTGAGTTGGCCCGTTATGCTATCTGGTTGGTTCCCACAGACAGGGAGAAAATTAGGAAGTTCATAGATGGCCTCACATTTCAGCTGTGATTGCTTATGACTAGGTAGACATTGTCTAGTGCTACTTTCGATGAGGTTGTCAATATTGCTCGTCAGATTGAGATGGTTCACAGCTAAAGAGTGGGTTGAGAGGGAGGCTAAGAGGCCTGGTGGACAGGGTGGATTTAGCAGTGTTCCTTTTATGTGTCAGTTCCACCACGACAGGGGTCGTTCTTTCAGACATGCTCAGACGGCTCACCCAGTTCACTGTGGTGCATCATCTGGCCATGGTTCACACAGTTATCATCAGGGCCATTCATCTCTCAGTGCTCTCTCAGCTCAGAGTTCGTCCCATGTTACATCGGGTCAGGGATCGTCTATGCCAGGTCCTTCTACCGGTTATCCTGCTGTTCGGGGCTCCCTTCAGTCCCCAGTACCAGCACCGGGGAGTTGCTATAAGTGTGGAGAGTTTGGTCACATGAGGAGACAGTTTCCGCGCCTAGTGGGAGGTCAAGCTCAGCAGAGGAGTTAGTATATGACATCAGCACCAGTTTCTTCACCACCTACTCGGCCAGCTTGGGAGAACCTCAATTAGCTAGGGGTCGCCCGTGAGGGGGAGGCTGAGCAGGGGGCATCCAGGCCCATTTCTATGGTCTCCCTGCCAGACCAGATGCCATTTCTTCGGATGCTGTGATTACAAGTATTGTCTCAGTTTTCCACAGAGATGCCTCTGTATTATTTGACCCTGGTTCCACTTATTCATATGTGTCCTCATATTTTGCTCATTATTTGGATATGCCCCTTGAGTCTCAAGTTTCATCTGTTCATGTATCTACTCCAGTGGGTGATACTATTATTGTAGACCGTGTATATCGGTCATGTGTGGTGACTATTGAGAGTCTGGATACCATAGTAGACTTCTTGCTACTTAGTATGGTCGATTTTGACGTGATTTTGGGTATGGATTGGTTGTCTCCATGTCATGCTATTCTAGATTGTCACGCTAAGACCGTGACGTTGGCGATGCCGGGGTTGCTGAGGGTTGAGTGGAGTGGCTCTATAGACTATGTTCCTAGTAGAGTGATTTCATACTTGAAGGCTCAATGGATGGTCGAGAAGGGATGTCTATCTTATTTGGAGGGATGTTAGTGCAGAGACCCCTGCTATTGATTTTGTTCCGATGGTATGAGATTTTTTGGATGTGTTTCCTGTACACCTATCGGACATGCTTTCTGACAGGGATATTGACTACGGTATTGATTTAGTGCCAGGCACTCAGCCCATTTCTATTCCACTATATCGTATGGCACCGGCGGAGTTGAAGGAATTGAAGGAACGACTTCAGGAACTCCTTGATTAGGGGTTTATTCGGCCTAGCGTATCACCTTAGGGTGCACCAGTTCTACTTGTAAAGAAGAAGGATGGTACTATGAGAATGTGCATTGATTACAGGTAGTTGAACAAGGTCACAGTCAAGAACAAGTATCCTTTTCCATGTATTGATGATCTATTTGACTAGCTTCAGGGACCGAGGGTGTTCTCCAAGATTGATTTGAGGTCAGGGTATCACCAGCTGAAGTTTCGGGACTAAGATATTTTTAAGACATCTTTCAGGACCCGATCAACCTGTGCAGTTTAATAGTATACGGAGAAAATAATAACAACAAGAAATAAGCAGCTAAGCATAAAGGAAAGGGGAACATGCTGAGGGGAGGAAATATCAAATAATGAAAATAACGAGATAAAGCACAAATTAGACATCAATTTAAGCGACAGAAATAGTAACACAAAAGCAAGTGCACGACATCACCCTTCGTGCTTTTACTCTCATCCTCACCAAATAATAAACAGAAATGCACGGCATCACCCTTTGTGCTTTTACTCTCATCCTCACCAAGTAATAACTAGAAATGCACGACATCACCCTTCGTTGGAAATGACCTAGAATTTGAATTTTGATAGTTCCTTCAGCCCTTTTAGGTGACTTTGGACTTAGGAGCACATCCAAAATGTGATTTGGAGGTCCGTAGTAGAATTAGGCTTGAATTGGCAAAAGTTGGAATTTTGGAAAATTTGACCGAGAGTGGAAAGTTTGATATCGGGGTCGTATTTGATTTACGGGACTTGGAGTAGGTTCGTGGTGTCATTTATGACTTGTGTGCAAAATTTGAGGTCAATAGGACGCGGTTTGATAGGTTTTGGCATTGTTTGTGGATTTAGAAGTTTAGAAGTTCATTAGGCTTGAATCCGGGTGTAATCCATGTTTTTGATGTTGTTTGGGGTGATTTGAGGGTTTGAATAAGTTTGTGTTGGGTTATAAGACTTGTTGGTATGTTTCTTTGAGGTCTTAGGGGCCTCGGGTGTGTTTCGGATGCTTAACAGATTAAAATTGGTACTTAGTCAATTGCTGAGTTTTTAGGTGTTCTGGTGTTTCGCACCTGCGGTGGGGAGACCGCAGGTGCGGACCCGGAGAAGAAAAGAGGAGGCTGCAGGTATGGGAAAGGTCAGGAAGGGTCGGGGGTGCATGTGAGAGAAAGGATGCGCATCTGCGAGCCCGTAGACGCGAGTATGGCACGCAGATGCGAAAAGGAAAAGTTTGGTCATTTCCGCGGAAGCGGACGAAGGGCCGCAAAAGCGACTCTGCAGGTGCGAGCCTAGTGTTTTTAGTGGGTTCCACAGGTGGGGATAATTTGGCGCAGGAGTGGTTTCGCATGTGCGGAAATAAGGCCGCAACTGCGAAAGGTCTGGGCAGAACATATAAATACGGGACTTCGAGATTTTTCACCATTTTCACTATTTTGAACTTGAAATTTGGAGGATCTTTAGGAGGATATTTTAGTTATTACTAAGGTAAGTTCCTCGTGTCTATCTATCTTCGATAATTATGTTTCCCAACTGATTTTGCACCTAGTTGGTGAGTTTTTGAGGTGAAATTTGGGGGTTTAGAGCTAGGGAAATTGGAGAGTGAATTTTGGAGATTTGGATGACCAAATGGTGTCGGATTTTGATAAATTTGGTATGGTTAGACTCCTGAGTGAATGGGATTTTGGTTTTTGTGACTTTTGTCGTATTTCGAGACATAGGCTCGGGGGACGGATTGAGCCTAATTCGGATTTTGGCTTATAATCTCGTGTTATTCTTGTGGAATTGATTCCTTTAGCCTATATTAATTATATCCTACTGCTTGTGGCTAGATTTGTGGTATTTGGAGACTGATTCGAGGGGCAAAGGAATTTCGGAGTAGGATTTTGCACGGTTTAAGGTAAGTAACAGTCTTAAATCTGGTCCTGAGGATATGACACCCCGGAGTTTTGCATGATGTGATTATTTTAGAGGTGACGCACATGCTAGGTGACGGGCGTATGGGCGTGCACCGTGAGGGATTGTAACTTGGTCCGTCTCGTGAGACTGTAAAGTCGAATAGCTTATTGTTAATTACATGTTTCCTCTGTCTTCTAGAAATTTGACTGCCATTCATGTTAGATTCCATGCTTAGGCCATATGATATCATTGTTCGGACCCATAGCGGTCGTTTACTTGTTGAATTAGCTACTATTTGTTGTCTTGTACTGAGTCACAGTTTTACTTGCGTGTCATATCTCTGTTTCCTCTTGTTTTCTTGTTGATACCTGTTATTATCTCTTTTGGGCTGATTTGTATGATTTCTGAGAGCCTGAGAGGCTGGAGAGTTTAGTGACTAAGATAGGGCTTGAATGCCGAGATGTAAGCTATGTGAGTGTATATGGATCAGGTTGCACGCCGCAACGAGCCTGAGGGCTGAATGTATATGGATTGGGTTGCATGTCGCAACATGCCTTATGGCTATTTATGGATTGTGGATCGGGTTGCAAGCCGCAATGAGCCTTATGGCTACTTATATGATTGGATCAGGCTGCAAGCTGTAGTGATATAGCTCTTGGGATAAAGGAGCCATTGCGGAGTCTGCAAGGGTTATTCAACTAAGACTGGATTCTGTAGCAGAGGAGAGCAGGAAAGAGACAACAGCGGTTATTCTAATATACCCCCAATGAGCGCATATACCTATTGAGTGTGTGTATTGAGGGCTGAGAGCCGAGTGTTGAGCTATTGAGAGCTTGAGTGACTGCTACCCTGAGATATAATATGCAAATAATAGTTGTGACTGAGTAAAAAATGGCAAATTAAGCAAATAATTCAACATGTAACACGACCTACTTGGGTCTCAACAGTACCAACACGTAGCCTAAGCATGATTTATAATATGACTGGCAGCTCAACTTCTTTAACACATGGTAAAAACACGGGTAACGATAAGATTAATCAACTATACAATTCCATGGAATCGACCAAGTCACAATTCTTACGGTGCACGCCCACACGCCCATCACCTAGCATGTGCATCACCTCCACACCAATCACATAACACGTAATTCCGGGTTTCATACCCTCAGAACCAAGTTTAAAAGTGTTACGTACATCAAGCTGTGCAAATCTCTACTCCAACACACTCTTGCCTCGCTAATCGGCCTTCAAATGCCTCGAATCTAGCCACAAACAATTCGATACAATCAACACGAGCTAAAGGAATCAATTCCATAAGAAAATTCTAAGTTCTTAACCAAAAGTCAAAAAGTCAACTCAAAAGTTAAACTCTGGGCCCACGTCTTAGAATCACATAAAAGGTACAAAATCTGAAAGCCTATTCAACCACGAGTCCAACCATACCAAATTTATCAAACTACAACACCAAATCATCACTCAAATCCCCAAATAAATGTCTCCAAATCCATAGCCTCAAACTCCCAAAATTACACCTAAAAAATGCACAAACTAGGTGGGAAATTCAATGGGGAACCAAAATTATTGAATAAAAATGACCACAAGTGACTTATCTCCAGAAACCCCTCAACATACCTCTCAGAAATCGCCCCAATCCGAGTTTGTGAAGTTAAAAATGAGAAAAATCACTAAACCCTTCGGATATAACACTGCTAGTGTTTTCGCACATGCGACCCACTTAGCCGCATCTGCAGTCATTTCTCTACTTTTGCAGCCAACCCTGGTATCTCTGCCTTTGCTTCTGTGATCCCACATGCATAGGTGTGAGTCCGCATCTGCGAAACTCCCTCCGCATCTGCTCTCCCCAGCTTCCTCTCTGAGCCCACTTTTGTGTCCCTTACTCCACATCTACGACCACACAAGTGTGGAAATTTCCAACCTGCGACTACTGCACGCTCCTCTCCAGGTTGCATTTGCGCTCCCTTGCTCACACTTAGGATCAAACTCCGCAGGTGTGATTGCACTAGACCTGGTGAGCTTTAGTAGTCTTTCAAATGCCAAACTTGATCTGTTAACCATCCGAACTCTACCCGAGGTCATCGGGAGTCCTAAAACATGATACAAACTTAATCAAGCCTTCAAATCATATCAAACAATGCTAAAACCACGAACCGTGTATCGACTCAACCCTAATGAACTTTTGAACTTCTTAACTTCAACATTCGATAGCAAAACCTATCAAATCACGTCTGATTGACCTCAAATATTGCACACAAGTCACAAATGAACCGCTATTGTTTTGCTTTATTTGTGCACTGGGGACACTACACTCTTTTAAGTGTGGGATGGGAGAATTCTCTAGATAATTAGTAGTAGGATATAGAAAAATGTTAGTTGTGTAGTACTTTAGTATATATGAAAAATAAAATAAAAAGTAGAAAATTAGACTTTTCCCGACGATGGATCTCCAAGATAGTTTTCTTGAAGGATTTAAGTATAAAGAAAAAGGACAAAAAGATTTTCTTTGTAGGTAGTGTAGTAATTCCCCCTTGGTTTTTCTTTGGGCCGCGGTTCTTTTCCAAGGGTTTTGTTTGAACCGGGTGTAAGTTTTAATTTTTTTAGGAGTAGGAGCTATTGTGAGATGAATTGAATTGAAGAAATATCTCTTGACTTTGTTATGCCTTGAGAATAGTGAGTACTTTGGTTGTGACGCTTAGGCTCAATTTTTGACTCTTGTATAAGTACCTTAAATTGTATAATCTTAACTTTGCTTAACTGTTTTGAGTAGAGTGTCTTGATAAATCCAATCCTGAGTGAGTTATGTGACATGTGTGTGTGAGGTTTGTGTGTTATTCTGTGCATTGCATTTGATGTCTAGAACTTGCCTCGTGTGTTTGCAAAGCGAAATAGTAGTTTTGTTCAGTCTTAGAAGTGATATATGCATTTCTTTGTTGATCCCTATATATATATATATATATATATATATAGGGATCAACAAAGAAATGCATATATCACTTCTAAGACTGAACAAAACTACTATTTCGCTTTGCAAACACACGAGGCAAGTTCTAGACATCAAATGCAATGCACAGAATAACACACAAACCTCACACACACATGTCACATAACTCACTCAGGATTGGATTTATCAAGACACTCTACTCAAAACAGTTAAGCAAAGTTAAGATTATACAATTTAAGGTACTTATACAAGAGTCAAAAATTGAGCCTAAGCGTCACAACCAAAGTACTCACNTATATATATATATATATATATATATATATATATATATATATATATATATATATATATATATATTACCCTCCTAATTGTTATATAACGTAGTTAAATTCTTTGAGCCTGTAATCCTGTTTCTTTGGAAACCACATTACAAGCCTTACCCATTTGTTTGAATTAATCATCTATTTGAACCTTTTAACCTCTCATGCGCATTTGAATTGTTATGAACTTTGTCAAAGTTAAAGTGTGGGGTGGTTGGTTTGTCTTTTGAGTGGAACTAATGAAATAAGGAGAAATGTGCACTGTTTTGAAAAAGTAAGAGCCACTTGAAGTGGAAAAGAAAAGAAAAATATAGTTGTATTGCTGTGAAAAATATTCCTTGATAGTGGTGACTCTTGATATAATTGTGCTTAAAGAAGTATGGAGTTAATATACATTGATGTGAAGGTGGAGTTATGGTTTACATAAGTATGGGGTTTGAATGCTAAAGTATATGAATTAAAGTGCTTAGGGAGGTGTAGTAACTCTTATATCGAAATGTATCCTAACCGACCCGCAGCCTACATTACAACCAATTAAAGTCCTACTTAATCCTAGACTGAATGAGCTCGATTAGTAGAGTAGTACACTATGGGAAAGCCCATGGTGCATTTTTTGTGGCATATAAATGTTATTTATGAGAGAGTGTGAATTCTTTCTATCTTGAATTCCTAATTGTTCTTAAATTTTATCGTGTGGAATTAATCTCTTTTGTTGTGTGAGGGCACTTGACTCATGAATAGAAGGTAATGTCATTGACCTCTATGTTAGAGTAAGTGATTGAATTGTGAATAATGAATGGTACTTATGAGTCAAATCTTGAGGTGAAGAAGTTACACTCGTGCTTAGTCTATTTTAAAGATTCTTGGTGTGATGAGTTAGGACAATTGTTTAAAAAGATTGTGTCTATATAAAGTGTAGTTTGATTGCTCGAGGACGAGAAACGTTTAAGTGTGGGATAGTGATGTTTGTCTATAATTCCATATTTTTAGTGCATTATTTACTTTAAACTTTGGGCCTTTAATGCTAAACTATACTATATTTGTGCTTAATTGAGTTTATTTTATGTGTAGGTACATTGAAGACGAAATTGAGAGCAAAGTAGAGATCTTATGTGTATTTTATACACTACAAGAATGGAGTTATGATTATTTAACTATTGGAGATACAATGTGATGTTTTATACGTCAATACCACACAAGAGGGGGGGGGGGGGG
>ML421700.1:5677-21803 GCA_005239525.1 Nicotiana knightiana | reverse complement strand
TATACGTCAATACCACACAAGAGGGGGGTGATTTGTGTGGTGTCCAATTTTCGAGTGCTGTCGTTATAGAAGAACCTGGTTCTTCTTGGTGTTCCAACTTCTACAGTTTGCGGAAAAGTAATTGTAAAATCTAAAGAACACAACAATGTTTGAGTGGAAAAACACCTGGCTCAAGGTGTAAAAACCACGACCTACTTCCCAGTAGGATTTTCCCAAACTCTTTACTATATCTACGAGCCAAACAACATTTACAAAATAAACTCTTTCGTAAACCTAAGGACTAACTCTAACCCCTTTGTGGCCAACTAGCCTCTAGCTATTTGCAACAAACTTCGAGTTAACTCTAACTTGAACAGTGTGTACCTATTACAATTGCTTCTAGATAAAGCTGAAAGATACGATATGTAATCACCTACTACAAACGACTAGACTCAAAAGACAACAGATGGAACTGGTTCAAGTAGCTTTTGTGTCGCATAAGGATTCTGCTTGCCAAATTGCTTCGGTAATTTTGCTTTCAGTTCTTGTTTCACTTCTGTGTTTGTGCGTTCTTTTTTTCGGCAGGAATGCTTCAACATTTTATTGAGTCAGTAGTTGAGACATTGTTTTCAGTTCTAATACAACTCTTCCTTGGTGGAAGAGTTTGAGTTTATCTTGACTTCCTTGATCTCGATTCTGTCCTACGTGAAATCAAACTCCATCTTCTTATCAATTTGCAACCTTTTCTCTTAGGAGATAACCTCTTAGTTCTAGATAACCTCTTAGTGCACAAATAATGTTTATCTCCTGTGCATGGACGCTTCACGTGCCAATGGGTTTGTTTGACTATGTTTGCCCCGATGGACCTGGTTCAACTGAGTTGGCATTTGTCATCTTCAAAACCATGCACTGACTTGATTCAACAAGTTCCCTCTTTTTGATGATGACAAACTTTATGCTTAACCCTGTACATACTTCAATCCAACATAGACATTTTTTATAGATTTAAGCATTCATCATAGAGAGACCAGGTTCATTAGGTTATAAATATCACTAAAAGCATTGAAATTTTGAAAGGACATATCTTCCCCCTTTTGGCATCATCGAAAAGGTGCAAAATGATAAACTTACCAGAAGTATTAACAATTACTCGTGGCCATTGAGGCAACTGCAAATGCAAATCATGAATTAATCATCAAAGGAAACCAATCAAATGTAAGATATTTAAGAAACTGAGACAAAATCAATAACCAAACAGAAAAATTCATTGATTTGACAGCAGATCAGGCACCATACACAAAAATAATTAAGAACAGTCGCAACCATGAGCAAAATAGAAAACAAAAACAGAACAATCACAAATTGGGTCATAGAAGGGGTTTTTGGAGGCACTGGACTCCTTTGGCTGGGAAGGGGCAGAGGAGGTTGTGGTCTTGGATTGAAGAAGAGAGAGAATTTGATGAAGAACACCCTCATTCTTCTCTTTTTCTTTGGCTAATTCATCTTTGAGAGCATCCCGCTCAGCTTTAACCTCAATAAGGCGAGATTTCAAACGAAGGATCTCCGCATCCTTGATCTCACCGTCCTGCACAAGCGTCCTGACCTTGCTATTTACAGGCAGTTTCCTAGATGAAATAGGTTCATCCTCAAGGATATTAACAGTGTAGTCACAGGTCAGCAGCGTATTCTTCCCAAAGTAGTCCTTAGCAGTAGCCATTTCAGCATTCTTCACTGGAACCTTGAAGTGAGCAAGCACAACAGTCAGGATAAACCCATAAGGTATAACATGTGCCTTGGTTCCATTCACAACCCTGTCCAAGAGCTGGATGATGAAGGCATGCCAATTAATCTATTTACCCCTGTACAAACACTCCATGAGCATGAGATCCATATAGCTGGCAATGTGCCTTCGCTTTTGCCTAGGCAACAAAAATTTTATCACAAACTCGAAGAACAGTTTGTGCTGAGGCTTCATCTCACTCTTAAACTGCTCTGGGCTCCAATTCTTGCTCATTCTCACATAAGGACCTTGTGATTTGAAGAGCTGAGGGCAAATCATCCAGATTAGGCCACCTTTGTCTTGTGTAATCATAATAACCCTCAGAAGGGATATGCAGTATCTTCCCCAACTCCTTTGCATCAAATGGAATCTCAACCCCTTGAACCTTGGAGGATACTCTGCCATCTTTGACAACTGCGTTGGCCATAAATTCAACCATCTCATTCCTAGCCAGTCTTCCCTCAATGTGAAGAACCATATGCTTCCACCCTTGCACATCCAAGGTATCCAACAAGAAAATCAACCCTGACTCCTCAAGGTCTCTAAACAGCTTCCCCTTAGAGATAGTATTCTTACCAAACATTGTGAGTTTGTCAGTATCCTCATCAGACACTTCATCCTCTTCTTCACTCCATTCCTCATCATCAACAATCTTTACTTTCTTTGGCGCAGACCTGGTCCTCTTTGCAACTGTTGAGGGTGTGGCAGACACAGATGCTGACTTCTTGGGAGAAGCCTTAGCTTTCTTGGGTTTTGGTGTCTCAACCTCAACTGGTGCTGGTAGTTCTGATGGACCAGGTCCATCTCATCGTCATCAACATGAACTACCTCAACAGACTCTCCAACTTTTGCCTTTCCCTTGGCAGACTTCTTCTTCTTGCTCTTTCTTAGAGCTTTTTCCAGTTCTTCTTCTCCTTGCCTGACTGTGCTTCTAGTAACACGATTCTTTGGGGCAGGAGCATCAGCAGATGATGAAGCTTTCCTCTTCTTGGTTCATACTGGTGTATTAATTTTCTTGGATTTTGGAGTTCTTTTCTTTTTGGGTTTGTAGGACTCACCCAAATTTTTCATCAACTCAACCAATGTTTCCTCTATAGATGAACCAAGTTCATCTACTGCTTGTTGTAGACTTTCCAGACCTGCTGCTGCTTCCCCAGAATTGCTTCCCTCTGAAACTTTGATTCCTTCCTCAACAATCACAGAAGCGGGGCCACCAATAGCCATAGTGGCACCTTCCTTCCAAGATCCCCTTTCTGAACTGCCTTTTCCCTCTCTCTCAATTTTTATGTTTTTCCCAATTTTTATTCGCCTATCCGGTACCTCTACATCCACTATCGGCCCAATCAAGATAAATCTGCTTTTATCCATTTCATTTACAGACCCAACTTTAAGATTTCCCTTGTCAGTGTCAGATGAACCCGGTGCTTCATCCTCATTTTCAGATTTGAAAGACTCGCTTGAAGATTTAGAGTCTTGGACCTTGCTGGCTTGCAGTATCTCATTCAATTTTCTGGCTTGAGAACCATAGGCAACTGTTTTCCTGGACCACATCTTTAGTCTACATTTTCTGGGGGCTGGACTGGGGCTAGGCGTAACAGTTGGGACTGATTTGGGTGAAGGAGTGGGTTCAAGGATAGATTCAGGAACTGGAGTATTTTGGGGGGTTGAAGACCTGGTTGGAGAATGTGAGCTGTGTATCGATGGAGAATTTAAACCAATATCGTCAAGACCGATCTCGTAGTCAGGGGTGGTTGATGAAGATGAAGCAAAGGGTGGTGTATAAGACATTGTTATGAAGATTTGGGGAGAGAAGAATGTTGATCGCTTTGGTATGAAAGGAATGATGATCTTGGTTCGCCGGTTATGCTTTTTAAGAGGGGAGGTAATGATGGCCTTTTAAAGATGTTGTTATTAATTATGCAACGGGCATAATTCTTGGTCAAGTGGGAGTCTAATCGCTGCAGGATTGACAGTGAATAGACGGTTATAACTCCCTAAATCTAGGCTAATTAAGCTTCGATGAGACTCTTTGAAACTGGTTCATTTTGGGATAAGTACTGAGAATTTGAAATGAACCAAATAGATAGAGTCATGCTCATGTGTGACTATATTTATTTCAATAAGTGTATGGTGATGAGCACGCACCTTGTCAGTCAGATGAACCAGCAACAATGAACCAGGATCATCGTGTTATAGTCTTTAATTGGCATCAATTTACAAAGATAGAAAAACATCATTAGTAGCTAGGGAATCATATTAATACATGGCAAAAGAGTATGGCATTAAAGTAATGATACTGAGCAATGATTAGTCTGGTTAGCTACCTATTTTAGTGTTTCTAGCAAAAAAAATCATTTTTGTTTTTTCAATCAGGTGATCTTAATCATCCCTAATTCTACATGTTTCTCTCAAAATTCTCCCTACTTAGTGCCTTAGTGAAGATATCAACAATTTGTTTGTCAGTAGCACAGAATTCAATTGAGATCATTCCTTTTTCATAGTTATCTCTTAGGAAATGGTGTCTGACATCTATGTGCTTGGTTGTCTTATGATGATCCGGGTTCTTCATCATGATAATTGCACTAGGGTTGTCACAGAAAATAGGAATGCATCCAACCTATATACCAAAATCCATGAGTTGTTGCTTGATCCATAGAAACTGAGCACAGCATGAGGCTGCAGCCACATATTCAGCCCCAGCAGTAGACAAGGCTACTAAGTTTTGTTTCTTGGTGGCCTAAGACACAAGGCAAGAGCCCAAAAAGTGAGCCATGCCTGAGGTACTTTTCATGTCAACTAGGAAACCTGCATAATCTGCATTAGCATATCCTACAAGGTCGAAATTACTACCTTTAGGATACCAAAGACATAAATCAGTAGTGCTCTTCAGATATCTCAGAATTCTCTTCACTACAGTTAGATGGGACTTCATTGGATTTGCCTAAAACCTAGCACACAGTCCTACACTGAACACAATATTAGGTCTGCTGGCAGTGAGATATAATAAAGACCCAATCATCCCTCTGTATAGCTTTTGATCAACGGATGAACCAGGTTCATCAACATCTAATTTTGTAGCTGTGGCTATGAGGGTGTCAATATCCTTTGAGTCTTCCATTTTAAATCTTTTGAGTAATTCTTTCACATATTTCTGTTGATGGATCATAATTCCATTTGAGTTTTGCTTGATTTGCAAGCCTAAAAAGAAGTTTAGCTCACCCATCATACTCATCTCAAACTCATTTCCCATAAGATTAGCAAATTCCTTACTCAATTTGTCAGAGGTTGCCCCAAATATGATATCGTCCACATATATTTGCAAAACCAGGAGATCATTACCTTTTTCCTTTAAGAACAAGGTACTGTCAATTTTACCTCGTTTGTATCTATGTTCTAGCAGGAATTTCGATAGCCGCTCATACCATGCTCTTTGTGTCTGTTTGAGTCCATACAAAGCCTTGTCAAGTTTGTATACATGGTCAGGTGTCTCCTTGCTTTCAAAACCTGGAGGCTGTTTGACAAATACTTCTTCCTTTAGATAGCCATTACGGAAAGCACTCTTTACATCCATCTGATGAAGAGTGAATTCCATGTATGCAGCAAATGCTATAAGAAGTCTGATTGCCTCCAGTATTGCCACAGGTGAAAAGGTATCATCATAGTAAATTACCTCTTCTTGACCATATCCTTGGACAGCCAGTCTGGCCTTGTTTCTTGTAACTGTTCCATCCTCATCGAGTTTGTTCCTGAAGACCCACTTTGTGCCAATCACTGATCTGTCTAGTAGTCTGGGTACTAAGTGCCATACTTGACTTCTTTCAAATTTATTAAGCTCTTCTTGCATGGCATTTGCCCAGTCAGCATCCTGTAAAGCTTCAGTAATGTTCTTTGGTTCGATTAAGGATAGAAAGGCATCAAACACACATAGATTTTTCAAGGATGATCTTGTTTTGATTCCGGATGCCAAATCTGTTATGATGTTCTCAAGAGGATGAGAGTTTTGATATCTGTGGGGTTTGAGCACCAATTGTTGCGGAGCAGGATCAGGGCCAAGGTCCAGAGTGATTTGTTGTTGAGTTCCCCCTTTCATGTTTCTTGGGGTAGTTGGATCTGGTCCATCATCTGATCCATCTTCCATGATTGCTTCAATTTGTTCACTGCTTCTGACCAGTCCAAGCTCCTCATCTTCTGGTTCCTGTCTCTCAGAAAGAGTGTTAGTTTCATAAAAACAACATGCACACTCTCCTCTACACACATAATTCTTTTGTTATATACTTTATAAGCTTTGCTATGCGATGAATATCCCAAGAATACTCCCTCATCACTTCTGGGATCAAATTTACCTAGGGAATCCTTGCCATTATTGTGCACAAAGCACTTGCATCCAAAATCCCTAAGGTGGGATATGTTGGGCTTTCTCCCTTTAAGTAATTCATAAGGACTTTTCTCTACCCGTGGCCTGGTCATGCATCTATCTATTATGTAGCAAGCAGTGTTTATTGCTTCTGCCCAGAAGTTATGGGGTAGTTTACTAGAAAGAAGCATGGTTCTAGCTATATCTTCAAGAGTTCTATTCTTTCTTTCAACAACCCCATTTTGCTGTAGGGTTCTAGGGGCAGAAAAGTTGTGATTTATACCATGTTCATCACAGAATTAAGCAAGCTTTACATTCTCAAATTTAGTACCATGATCAGATCTTATTGATGCTAGTTGATTTCCTAACTGTTTTTTGAGTTTTTCTAACAAATGAAGAGAACATATCAAATGCTTCATCTTTAGATGTCATAAATAAGGTCCAAGTGAACCTTGAGTAGTCATCAACTAGCACCATTACATATTTCTTACCACCTCTGCTCAGATTTCTCATAGGACCACATAAGTCCATATGAACCAGTTCCAACGTCCTGAAGGTACTGACCGTTTTCTTGTTTTTGAAAGAGGATCTTACGTGCTTCCCCCTTGAACATGCCGCACAACCTTTGTCTTCCTTGAACTTAATGTTAGAAATCCCTACCACTAAGTCCTTAGAGACTAATTTGTTGAGCTGATTTAGACTTGCGTGACCAAGTCTTTTGTGCCAAAGGAGGGGATCACTGTCCAACACACTTAAGCAAGTGAGTTCATTTTCTGATAGTGTGGACAAGTCTATGACATAGATGTTATTCATTCTTTTTCCCTGCAAAACAATCTTGTCAGTAAGCAGGTTAATCAGAAAACATTTTGTGGAAGTGAAAGCAACTAGGTTACCTCTGTCACACAATTGTGACACACTGATTAGGCTATATTTCAAGTCGTCTATCAAGTACACATGTTCAATGGAACGTGTGTCATCCTTACCTACCTTACCAACCCCGATAATTTCACCTTTCTTTCCATTTCCAAAGGAGACATTTCCTCCTTTGAGGTTTTCAAGTGAAAGGAACTGTTCCTTGTTCCCTGTCATATGTTTTGAGCAGCCACTATCCAAGTACCAAATTTGGCTGCTTCCTCTCACTTGAACCTACAAAAAGAAATCAGGGGTTAGTCTTAAGAACCCAAACTAGTTTGGGTCCTTTTCTATGAGAGAAAGGATGAATTAATCCTTTTCTGGCCCAATTTGGTAACCAATTTTTTCTTTTAACAAAGCTCTCATTTCTTCGACTGGCCTGTTCTTTTGCAGTGCACTCAATTTTGTAGTGACCAGTCTTACCAAAGTGGGTGCAAATTTTATTCTCAGGGAGAGTGAGACACTTTCTTTTAGGATCCCACTTGGGAAATTGACTCCCAAAGCCAATTCCTCTCC
Organism: Nicotiana knightiana; assembly: GCA_005239525.1. Lineage (NCBI taxonomy): Eukaryota > Viridiplantae > Streptophyta > Magnoliopsida > Solanales > Solanaceae > Nicotiana > Nicotiana knightiana. Next base: position 14,262 of record ML421700.1, on the reverse strand, counting down.
GGTTGCTACTATGATTTTCTTGAAGCCATGTCAAGACATCAGAGGATTTATTTCATTTACAAGTTCGATCTAATTCATGTTTGACTTTACCAAGTTCTTCTTTAAGAGTCCTTATCTATTCATCCTTAGTATACATCTTATCTTTTAGTTTTCCCACATTTTCTTCTAACATGATATAAGAATGATCAACAATCTTTTTACTAGTTCCTAGCTTTAATTTTAAATTTTCAGATTTTAGCTCTAGAATCTTAGTTTCTAGTGGATGAACCTGGTTCATCAAGACATTGTTTTTTTCAGATTCACTTACTCAGATTTCCAGGTTCATGCATTTTGCTTTTAGCATTGCACACTCTTTAGAGAGTTGATCTTTCTCTTTAGTTGTTTCTTCGGAATCATCCATGAAATCAAGTAGCAACTCAGAGAGTTTTTCTTTAGATAGGAACTTTATTTTGTTTTTGAGAGGGGATATACTTACCTCTGGTTCTTCATATGATTCCTCATCAGATTCGCCAATTGCCATGAGCGCCTGTTCTTCATTCTTATCATCTTATGATTCTTCATCTGAACTTTCCCCCCAAGCAACAACCATAGCTTTTGTTGTGGTTTTCTAGGGTTGGACCAGTTCCTTCTTCATGTTCCTTTTTTCAAACCTCTCCTTTTTCCATTCCACTTCCCACTGAGGACAGTATTTGATATGGTGATCAGTCTTTCCACACTTTTAGCATCCCTCGTTGGTTGGCCTTTCTGGAGTTGTTGCTTTGTTGTAGTTTCCACCTCTAGAGATGTCCTTCTTCCTTAGGAGAAAGTTTCTGAATTCTTTGGTAATCATGTCCATCTCATCTTCCTCCAGATCTGCCCCCTCAGTAATTCTCAGTGTTAGACTCATTTCCTTCTTTGGAGCATCCATTTTCATTGTCTTCCTTCTAAGTTCATAGGCAGTAAGGTTTCCAATTAGCTCGTCCAATCTAAGGGTTGCCATATTTTTGGATTCGTGGATAGCAGTGATTTTACTTTCCCAAGAAATTGGTAATACCCTTGTCAGTCTTCTCTACCCTGTCCTCTTCAAGAAGACTCCACCAAGGGACTTAAGTTCATTCGCCAGAGTTGTGAACCTTGTGTACATTTCTTGAATTGTCTGTCCTTCTTTCATAGTAAATTTTTCATACTGAGAGTATAGTAGAGTACCTCTTGATCTTTTCACTTCAGGTGTTCCGTGGTGAGCTACTTGTAAGGTATCCCAGATTTTTTTGGCAGTGGTGCAACTTTGAATCATACTATACTCGTCTAGACCTAGTCCACAAACTAGCCACTTTTTGGCCTTAGCATTTTTCTCCCATTTCTTCAGATCCTCAGCAGTGCAGTCAGATCTAGTTTTTGGTACATCTTCTCCTTCAGCAGTCTTCTTCATGGTGGCTAGAGGACCATCAATGACTATGTCCCAAAGTTCATAGTCTTCTCCAATCAAGTGATCCTTCATCCTGTTCTTCCAGTAGGAGTAATACTGGCTATTAAGAGTGGTGGCCTTGCAGTTTATTGACCCTCCCAGTTTTCAGGTGGTGNAGGGGGGGGGGGGGGTGATTTGTGTGGTGTCCAATTTTCGAGTGCTGTAATTATAGAAGAAGTTGGTTCTTCTTGGTGTTCCAACTTCTACAGTTTGCGGAAAAGTAATTGTAAAATCTAAGGAACACAACAATTTTTATGTGGAAAAACACCTGGCTCAAGGTGAAAAAACCACGACCTACTTCCTAGTAGGATTTTCCCAAACTCTTCACTATATCAACGAGCCAAACATCATTTACAAAATAAACTCTTTTGTAAACCTAAGGACTAATTCTAATCCCTTTGTGGCAAACTAGCCTCTAGCTATTTGCGACAAACTTCAAGTTAACTCTAACTTGAACAGTGTGTACCTATTACAATTGCTTCTAGATAAAGCTGAAAGATACAATATTTAATCACCTACTAAAAACAACTAGAATCAAAAGACAACATATGGAACTGGTTCTTCTAACCGCTTCAAGTAGCTTTTGTGTCGCACAAGGAGTCTGCTTGCCAAATTGCTTTGGTAATTTTGCTTTCAGTTCTTGTTTCACTTCTGTGTTTGTGCGTTCTTTTTTTCGGCAGGAATGCTTCAACATTTTATAGAGTCAGTAGTTGAGACATTGTTTTCAGTTCTAATACAACTCTACCTTGGGTTTATCTCAACTTCCTTGATCACGATTCTGTCCTACCTGAAATCAAACTTCATCTTCTTATCAATTTGCAACTTTATTGCTTGGGAGATAACCTCTTAGTTCACAGATAATGTTTATCTCCTGTGTATGGACGGTTCTCGTGCCAATGGGTCTGTTTGACTATGTTTTCCCTGATGGACCTGGTTCAACTGAGTTGGCATTTGTCAATCTTCAAAACTATGCAGTGACTAGATTCAACACAATGAGTAAAGTGTAATATTACAAAGGAAGAAAAAAGAAGCTAATGCAAAGAATTAAAAAGAAGGAGCAGAATGAGAAATGAAGCATAGAAGAAGTCAGGCGAAGCGAGCCAATAAGCTCGCGTTAGAGCAGGCGGGGCGAGGGATTTTGCTCGCGACAGAGCTTGCGCCGCGAGGCTACAGCGAGATAAAGCACGCGGGGAAGCTCGCGAGGTGATGTCTACAACAAGGTGTTCGCGTGTTCCGAGTTTTAAAGCCTATTTTGTCACCTTTTTGGTTTTGGACTTGGTTATTTCGTCTAGGTCTTTTTCCTACACATATAAGTAGTCATTAAAAACCATTTTTATAGGAGTTTTTGCGACCGGAGGCAAGAGCATCACATGGAACAACTTTTGAAGGAGAAAATCATCAAGTTCTTCATTCCTTTATCTTTTCTTTGTAATTTGTTTATGCAAAATACTTGAAAAATTGTTACTACGAACATGAGTGGCTAAGCACTCTAGTTCTAGGGTTGTGGTTGACATGGTTATTAACGTTTATTAATTACATCTTCGTTAATTCGGATTATCATCTTGTGGTTGTTTCTTTAATTCAAGTTTTAACTTGTGAATTGTTGTAGCTACCAATTCACCCTACTATCCATGCTATGCTTGGGAAAGCTGTGTTTAGATTAAAGTAGAATTAGAGAGAGTTTGTTTCTGAATCAGTGGCTCGGGGAATGATTTCGTGGTCAGGATAGGAATATACCTAACAACCTTGCTTAATTGAATACCGTATTATATTTGTTCATGATAGACTCAATACCAAAGAAATATACAATTGATATATTGTGGGAAGTCGAGTAGTATTGTGGAAACATTCTATTCATATAAACGATCCGGTTAATTAGCAACCATAGATAATCTTGATTAACGAGTGTGATTATTGGACTTAATAGGATTGATAAATCAACCACAACCCTGGAATTTTCATCTCCTCTGAATTAAAATCTTATCATAGATATTTGCATTATTGATAAATTAGTTGTTACTTGTTTAATTTTTGCAATAGTAGATTAATCGAAAAACATCACTTTTGATTATCTTGGATAATTAATTAATTTTAGTTTACTTAATTAACGATCAATCTAATTAACGATCAATCAATCCATCTTCTCTATTCTATTCCATTCTCTTCTATTATTTTTGCTAAGCCTCAAATTCCTGCTCTTACTTTAGTGTAAAAACTGGGGAGGTTATTTTTGGTGGATCTTGAAGGCAAAACTGTTAACTGCAAAATCTGAAATACTCAACTTGGTCTTACTAATAACCTTATGTTAAAGAATTTTATTTGCCACAAGGAAAATGTATACTTGTTCAGAGATGTGGTAAATATAACTTTTGGACCTAATGAGGAGAAAATGATACTTTCTGAAATGTACACAATTGCAGATATATTTTGTTGTTGTTGTGGGCAAATTCGTTTGTAAGGCTTACCATTAAACAAAGGAAATATTTTTTCAATACTTAGTTACAATTTGAATGAAAAATTATCTTATAAAGATTTCATATGTTTTGTTTTTTTACCTATCTCTTGTGTTATTTTGTATCAATCACTTGTTAAAATCAATATGTAATTAGCCATAAAACTGACACCTTTTTTTAAATAGTACAATTAATAACTTGATGAATGACTGAAATCATACTAAATCTGGATAATTCAATTAATTTGAAGTTTTTAAAACTAAATTAGATAAAAAATTACAAACAAATTCCAATAATTTCTCTCACAAGTTTGAATATTAAAATAACCTTATGTTTTTACCAGCTAGAAAACCCACATAATTGTACCAAAGAATTAAATTTTGTGTGAAAAACTATTTTAAGAAAAAATATCTCAAACCCAACAAAATTTATATAATGGTCAAGTACCGTCGACTCAAATTTTTTTTTAAAAAAAAAAAAAAAAACACACATTCTAAATAGCAATAAGGTTGAATTACTTTAAATTGGTAAATTTTAAGAATCGGACTAATATTTAATGTTCAATGCTTGTTGTATTTACGAAAAAGATCAACTAAATATTAAGGTGAAATAGTTCAATTTTTAGCTTTTTCTATATTTATGGCACTTTAAATCTAGTGTAACGGCTAAACAAAACCAACATGGATTATATATATTTGAGATAACATAACTTGATAGTTACAAAATCTGAAAAATATTGACTCAATTTATACTACTAGAAATTAGCCAAAATACGTCCAACCATACCGACCGGAATCGGTCAGAAAATATCTACATCGGTGACAAAAGTCAAATAAAAATTATTACTAAAAAATACCGATCACTTTTGATCGGAAAAAGTGGTCCCACAATAAAGAAGCAGTGATTTATCTAATACATATAATTATTTCGACCGAAATTGGTCAATATTTGACCAAGTTATGGTTAGGCTTGCATATTATCTACCAAAAAAAAGTTTAATTAAAAAAATTTAAGTATATTGATCGAATTAGGTCAAAATTTTGTTTTAATTTTTTCCGCCTAGGCTCAATAATTTTTTTCCCATAACAGAAATAAGTTTTTAAAATTATGACAAATATACCGACTGGTTTTGCGATATATATAACACATACACACACATACAAAAATAATTAAATATTAAATAGTACCTGTGTCACGACCCGAAATTCTCACCTTCGGGACCTTGATGGCGCCTAACATTTCACTTGCTAGGCAAGCCAACATTAGAGGATCTTTAAGCCAATTTTAATAAATTACGATAAGTAAAAATAGTTAAGCCGAATTGAATTTAATATTGAGTGTGAATTAATATAAACATCTGTAATATCTAAGTACAACTCAGAACTGGAGTCACAATTCACGAGCTTTTAGAGTTTCTACAAATAGGGTTTGGAATAAATACAAATGTCTCGAACAAAAAGAACAGTAAACTGGGGGAAGTGGAAGGGGAAATCAAGTTTTTTTGGCGCCAGCAGAACTACCCCGAGTCTCCAAAAGCAAATCCAAGTTGAAACGCCTCATGGACAGTGTCACGATCAAATTCTATTATAGGCCATGATAGCGTCAAGCGCCACTCAGGCAGGCCAACAATGAACTAACCACGTGACTTCCCCTTCTAACAAGTTTCCAAGTAATTAAAATTTCCTTAATTTAAAAGATTTAAGAAATAACAAGTTTAAAATAAATTAAACGAAAGCAGCTGAGTGCAATCATGACCATAGAAACAAACCCAAACCACAAGTCTACTAGTATGTGACAAGCCTTGTATCACAAGTGTATGAGCAACTAGTAGAATATACAAAAGAATACTAGTCCACTGTCAGAAGTGAAGTAGACAAAAAATACAAGCAAAAGAAAGACTCCGGCTACTGTAGAACGGGCTCAGAAGGGCAGCTCACTGGGAAGTCTCGAAAATTAGGGATGCGCGTCGGACTGATATTTTGATACACCTGCCTCAGATCCTGCACATTTAGTGCACAAGTGTAGCGTGAGTACATAAACAACATGTACCCCGTAACTATCTAGTCTATCCTTGAAGAAGAAGTGATGAGGGGTCGACTTTGACACTTACTATGGGCAAAAATGAAATTTCAATAATTATAGCTAAACATAGATCACAGAAATATAGCTAAAAGCTAAATCATAGGAAAATAATAGGCAATCCTCTAAAAAATAATAAATCCCAAGTTTGTTTCCATCATTTAATAATTTATATCTCAAGCAAATGAAGCAATATCAATTTTAGTTAGTTCTAAATATTCATCACGCGCAAATTATGCGAATGTCGTATGGCCCGATCCAACATAAAATATTTAAACTTTTCACTGTCGAGGGTCGAACGTTACGAACCATAGATGCATCTATCTGCTACCGAGGAGTTCGGCCTGCTCCGCAAAAAGAGAAAATACTATAACAACCAATTCATGATTTATTAAGAGGCAATTATTTTATGAAACACCAATTATAATTAACAATCAAGTGGCCCATCCAAGAATTTAAGTAAATGAAATTTAATCTTCTATTATTTCTTTATCAAGTTCCAACATGATTTAAGCAATTTTAGGGTGCAAACATCACAAATATAGCATGGTATGGATCCTAGACTATCCGAACATAAGCATAATTAGTATCTACATACGGACTCTCGTCACCTCGTGTGTATATAGCCCCCACAAATAGAAGCACATATTAATTAATTCACCTATGGGGTTAATTCTCTCTTACAAGGTTTGAAAAGAGACTTACCTCGTCTCAAAGCCTACTTTCTGGTCCAAGATTGTGCTCATACCCTCAATTCGCTGCCAAACGACTCGAAACTAGTCAAATGTTATATAAAATAATCCATACATGTTCAAAAGTTCATATCCTAACTTTCAAAGTAATTTCCCAAGCCTATTTGAAGAATCCATAAAATTTACCCCTGGGCTCACGTGTCCGGATTCCGGAAATTTTTTAAGAAAGCTGTTACCTATAACACTCATGAACTCAATTATATAATTTTCACTAAATTCCATAACCAATTCGTGGTTAAATCCCATTTTTATGGAAAAAAACTNGGTGTCCCAAGTCACTGGTTTATTTTAAATCCCAAATCGAGGAAGTTGACTCTTATTTATGGTCCGCGAACACAGAAGACCAGGTAAGAAATTCTGTTAACTCGGGAGAAGGTGTGAGGCACCCCCGAGTTCCGTAATTTTAGCACGGTTGCTCAACTATTAATAATTGGCCTATTATATAATTATTACATATTTGAAACCTATTCTGCATTTTTACCTTTTAAACCGCTTTTGATTATTTATGGAATTATTTCTTGAACAAGTCACGATGCCGTACACTTGTCGTTTTGGTACATGTTTCAAACCGCGCCACATGAAATGCACCCGCGATTTACAACATATTTATTTTATTAATATTCGAATTTATGGTCGAGTCACATAAAATGCCTTCTCGAGTTGGGATTTACGTCTCGTGACCATGCCACAGGAACCATACCTATAATCACGATGATTTATTTATCGCACCTAAAGCACGATACGATATTTATGAATATTAAAGGCCTAGCATGCTCCTAACGGTGCAGTTAAACAAGATAAAATGATAACAATAAAAATTAGCCAAAGTCTAACATCCTGTTCGAACTTTCGTGGCCCAGGTTATTTAGAAATGTCCTCTACGGCATATATTGTCTCCATTCTACTAACATGTCAACATGTATTCGTTCACAAGAATTCACAAATTATAATTTAAAAAATATTTCAATCAAAGATTCAATTCACACAAATTTGAAATATAAATTTGCAAGTCATTCACAAAATGACAATTAAAGCATGATTTGCAAACAAACACAAAGACTCACGGGAGATAATTAAAAAAAACAGAGGAAAGAAAAAGAAAAGACCTTTGACTAATCTTCCTTTTATATTAAAGAAGAATAGAGCTCCAACTCAAGTGCACATCAACGGTTGCTTCAACTCACGAGCCCAGACCGGAAACCTCGATGACGACTGATCACACTCAACTATATCTAATAAAATACTAGACGGGCGTTGCAAATATAATCCGGGGTATTATGCCCAGAGTCGATCCCACAGGGAATTAACGTATCAATCAAGTCATTAGAATACGTAACTTTTACTCAATCAATTCTATCAAGACTTTTTGAATATAAATTGGTGATGTTTTACTAGTTCTACTGACAATAATAATAACTAACGATTACTAATGATGTGTTGTAAACAATTATGATAAAGGTTTAAGGCTGTGGTTTCCCCCGTTGGTGAACTTACTTCTCGGATATTTCATATAACTTGATTAATTATGTTTATCAATCATGAACACTCTGTATACCATAAATCTCTCTCACGCAATTATGATAATTTACTAGACGCACTCTCTCAAGTTACGCTAGCTAGATTGCATTATAGTTCACTTTAGATTGCAATCGTTATTTCTAATCCAACTTCTAAACTCTCGGTTATGACTTTCGTCTATACTCTGGGAGTGGTGTTGTTCAAACAATTACCTAAATATGCACTCTCTCTCAAGTAGATACATACTAAATAGGCACAGCTAATTGATGGCCATTCAATTAACTACAATAAGAACGTAGTTGAACAAATAGAGAATAATCAATCAAAATATATTAATAT
>ML421699.1:0-16634 GCA_005239525.1 Nicotiana knightiana | reverse complement strand
ATATATATATATATATATATATATATATTAATGAATAAATTTTTATCATTCATTTGTTAAAAATATTTAAGGATCTAGAGTGCTAATAGGGAATCTAACACATGATTTGCACAAGAAATGTTAAGTAAGCCCAGACATTGAACGTTAAGCGTATTTAAAGAGTATAGTTGGGTGTTTAGGACATAAGCCTTACAGATCTAAGCCTCACGTATGAACTCATGACGATTTACAAGTGTTTCACCTAAAAAAGCCTTTTAAAACATAGGTTTCGAGTTCGTGTGGCTTGCTATTTTTGCTTTTTATTGGAAGCATAATCATTAATCGGAGGGTGAAATATTGTTAGTTCATTGGCATGAAATATTATTTCCATTCCTGATCAACCTGCTGTTGAAAATATTTTTTGTTTTTTCTTTTTTAATAAAAATGTGAGCTGTAAAATTGTGTTAAACTAGCTAGCAAATGAGCAATTATAGTGTCACGACCCACTATCCTAACCTGTTATGATAGCACCTACCGTGATATTAGGTAAGACGACATTTACGAATAACTCCAACATTTTTAACAAAATGGATTCTTAATGCAATTTAAATATCAGTTTCTCAAACAAGATAAAAAATCCAAACACAACGCAGAAAAATTCCCAAATCGGGGTGTCACAGATTACATGAGCATCTAAGTGTCACAAGTCTGGAACATACTGTCCAACATAGTCCAAAACTAAAAACAGTGAAAAGAAAAGATAGAGAAGGAGAAAATAAGGGCTGCTACAGCTACCTCAAAGTCTTCAAAGATCAACTGCACAAAGTATCAACACCCACCGTATTCGCGAACACCTGGATCTGCACACGAAATATAGGTGTAGCGTGAGTATAACCAACTCAGTAAGTAATAATACTAAATAAAGAACTGAAATATAGTGACGAGCTACACAATTATGGTTCAAATTTTTCAAAAAATTTCAACATAAGAAAATAGGCATGCTTCTAATTTTGATAATTTAGGCCAAATCAGCTATCTCATATCAAATTCGAATAAAATAGAATATAAAAATCTTTCAGAAAAACTTCCAAACAGTGATATATGATAGCTAAGTGCAACAATAATGACATCAAGAGAATCCTCTCAGAGCAACAATCACTAAACCTTTCTCAATATCTCAGCACACGACACTTAGCACATGACACTCAACACTCATACTCAATAGGTACCTGCGCTCACTTGAGGTGTACAGACTCTGGAGGGGCTCCTTCAGCCCAAGCGCTATATCGCTGCGGCGTGCATCCCGATCCCATCAATATATAAACAGCCATAAGGCTCGTTGAGGCGCGCAACCCAATCCATACATATACAGCTCTAAGGCTCGTTGCGGCGTGCAACCTGATCCACATATATACAACCCTAAGGTTCGTTACAGCGTGAAACCCGATCTACATATATACATATCGCTCACAGCTCAACACTCAGTCACCAACTTCTCTAGTCTCTCGAGCTCTCAAAAGTCATGAACATTAGCCCAAACAACAATAACATGATGTATTAACAAAGGATAATAGAGATTGGGGTATGATATACAAGAAGAATCTGAGACTGAGTGCAAACATCAAATAACATGTAATTCAACATGTACGGCGGTCTCTGTGGGCACCAACAATATCAACACATAGCCTAAACGTGACTTCTTACATGAATTGCAGTTAAATTTCTGTAGCACATGGAGAATATAGAGCTAGCAACAAGTTATTCGAGTTCACAATTTCCATGGAATGGACCAAGTCCCAATTCCAACAGTGCACGCCCACACGCCCCGTCACCTAGTATGTGCGTCACCTCCAAACCAATCACACAACATAAATTCGGGATTTCATACCCTCAGAACCAGATTTAGAATTATTACTTACCTCAATCCGAGAAAAATCCCTACTCCAATACGCCTTTGCTTCGCAAATCGGCCTCCGAACGTCTCGATTCTAGCCATAAACAATATAATACAATCAACACGGGCTAAGGAATCAATTCCATAAGAAAAATACGAAGTTTTAATCAAAAATCCGAAATCGGCTCAAAATCGGCCCCGGGCCCACGTCTCGGAATCCAAAAAAATCAAAAAACCCGAAAGCCCATGCAACCACGAATCTAACCATACCAAATTTACTCCAATCCGATATCAAAATTCCATTCAAAACCTCAAAAATTTAGCCTAAGAACGTTTCTTCATTTTCCCCAAATTTTCACCCCAAATCACAAATTAAATGATGGAATCAAAGGCATAATCATAAAAATTGACCAAAATCAGATCGGAATCACTTACCCCAAACACCCACACAAGAATATCTCCAAAAATCGCCTTCTACCGAGCTCCCAATTCAATTTTGTGTTATGAGCTCAAAACCCTCGTTTTGAATCTTTTAAATCTTCCCAGTGATGCTTTCATCGCGAATGCGACCTTACCCTCGCGTTCGCGTAGAACAGTCTGATTGCCCCTCAAATTAACTCTTCGCGAACGCGGCCTTAGCCCCACGAACGCGAAGCTTAGCTGACCCCTCAATTTGCCAACGCGACAACCCCTACGCGAACGCGTAGACCAATTGCATGGGGTCCCTAACTGCCTCCTCTCTTCTTCGGGAACACGTTGCCTCTCTCGCATTCGTGATGCATCCACTGCCCAAACCTTCGCGAACGTGGGCCCCTCTTTACGAACGCGAAGAAAAATTTCTCATCCGTCTCCAGGTACACTTCGCGAACGCATAAGAGGAAACCAGAAAAATCACACCAATCAGTCTTCAACCATCAAGCCAAGTCCAAAAATGATCCGTCACCCATCCGAAACTCACTTGAGGCTCCCGGGACCTCAACCAAATATACCATCAAGTCCCATAACATCATACGACCTTAGTCAAACCCTCAAACAACAAAAAATATACGAATCACACATAGATTTAAGCCTAATGAACTTTGAAACTTCCAATTTCTACAACCGACGCCGAAACCTATCAAATCACGTCCGATTAAACCCATATTTTGTACACAAGTCACAATTGGCACAACCATCAAGTCCCATAACATCATACGACCTTAGTCAAACCCTCAAACAATAAAAAATATACGAATCACACATTGATTTAAGCCTTATAAACTTTGAAACTTCCAATTTCTACAACCGACGCCGAAACCTATCAAATCACGTCCGATTAAACCCATATTTTGTACACAAGTCACAATTGGCACAACCATCAAGTCCCATAACATCATACGACCTTAGTCAAACCCTCAAACAATAAAAAATATACGAATCACACATTGATTTAAGCCTTATAAACTTTGAAACTTCCAATTTCTACAACCGACGCCGAAACCTATCAAATCACGTCCGATTAAACCCATATTTTGTACACAAGTCACAATTGGCACAACTTCCGGAATCAGAATCTGACTCCGATATCAAAAAGTCGACTCCTATTTCCCAAAAATCCAACTTTCGCCATTTCAAGCCTAATTCCACTATGGACCTCCAAATCACAATTCGGACACGCTCCTAAGTCCCAAATCACCCAACAGAGCTAACAGAACCATCAAAATTCAAATCCCGGGTCGTTTACACATATGTCAATATCCGGTCAACTTTTTCAACTTAAGCTTCCTATTATGAGACTAAGTGTCTCAATTCATTTCGAAATTCTTCCGGACCCGAACCAACTACCTCCATAAGTCATAAAATAACAGTAAAGTATAAAATAAGCAGAAAATGAGGGAATAGAGCTACAACTCTCGAAACGACCGACAGAATAATTGTATTTAGACAAAATATGAATTAAATTCTAAATTTAGCAAGTGACAAACACAAACAAGATGAAAATGCAGGACCACACAAAAAGCTACCAAACGTGGAAACATTTATTAGTATAAAGTTCAAGATGTGCCCATAAGTACATGGAAACAAAACAGGAACACGCTTTTGGCTCATTCAATTCAAACATTTGCTATTAGCAAATCATATTGTACTTTCCTTTGTTACTAACGACATTCCAACATAAAATAGGTTGACTCCACGTCTCTAAATTTTCAAGAATAGGAATCTCATTTGTTTTCACTTAATGAAGGTCTGAATTTTAATTATTTAAATTTCAGACATTAAGTACGTTTGTTTTTAAAGTTTAAAACTTAATTATTTAGATTTTAATTATTAAGTGTGTTTATTTTTTTTACTTCATAACCACTTAATGGGTCTGAATACGTATCTATGATTAAGATCTAAAACAAAAACTTAATTTTATTAAGATGCTATCATCCATATTTGTTATTAACTACTGTTATTGCCTACCATTATCAACTGCCACCGTATCACCTACCACCACCGCCGCTATCATTCTCAATCATAGCCGCCACCAATATCGACTACCACCACCCACCATTCCCATCACTCCCACCACTATCATCCACCTCAACTACCACAACTAACCACCCTATCACCATAAAAAACTATAGCTGGCACTGCCCATCATTATAAACTATCATCATCCACCACCACCTTCCTCAATCACAACTACTACCACCACCTGCCATTATTAACTATCACTGCTCACCACCACCATCCTCAATAATAATCGCCACCACTACTAATCACTGCTAGCTACTATTCGGAACCACTACCATCATCCAAAATTATCACCAAACACCGCCTCTAGTCGGCATTCGCAAGCACCACCATTAGCCATCACCATCATCAACTACCATATTTTAAAAAATTATATATTTTATTGATAGAATATTAGATTAATTAGTATTGTTGATACCCAATTTTGTCCTCATATTTTCTCAAACAATATATATACTTTAAAAATATTATTTTGTATCATATTTAGTTTACAAGCATTTTATATAATTTTTCGTAAGTTTAGAGCTTTAAAATTGATTTTTCTTACGTTTAAATTACTTGAATATTTATTAATTACTCCTTCAAATTATTTTGTGATGATTTAATTACCTAAAATTATTATTTGCATCCATAATACATATTTCAAATATTTTTTATTCATTTTATATAATTACAATAGTATTTTTAAGCTATTTGCGCAATCTTGCAGGCATAGCCTATATTTTGCATTTTTATTACATTTGTCATTTTGTTCAGGGTCAAAATAATATTTTACATTTTATAACCCTATAATATTATTTAAAGTATTAATTTTCATAAATAAAATTTTATATATTTATTTAACTATTTTTATTAAATTATTTCCCTTTTAACCTCCTATTTAAAAACTGGCCCAATTTTAGGCTAATTTTCGAACCAATTTTGACCCAAGTGCTTAGCCCACTCACACCCCTCTTCAGCAGCCCAATCCAAATGACCCCTTAATCCCCAACCCATTTCCAAAACCCGATCCAGATCTCCTTAAACCTCAACCGTTGATAAAAAACGATCAACGGCTCACAATACCCCACCCTCTTTTCCTTATATCCCTTCACCCTAGCCCTAATCCCCATTCCCTAAAGACCCCTGCCTTTGTTCTCTCTTTTACTCCTCTCTCTTTCACGAACCCTAGCCTTCACACCCCAATTATCACTGATTCCGACCTTGATATAGAATCATCTTATGATTTGCCTTCCATATATGCTCCATCTCCATGTTACTTACACAATTTTGGTATTACTTATTACTTGCCTATTTTTGGAAAGTACCAAGTTTGGAATCATGTGGAAATCGTCCTCAACCTTCAAAATCTAGACGATATTCCGTCTATATACGTTCATGGAAAGTCGATTCACCGAAATTTTTTGTCGAATATTTGATTTCTGTCAATTAGGGTTTACCTAATTTTTTCCTATTCCGATTTTTTTATTGATTCTGCATGTTATTACTTCCTTATTTATGTTGATTTACGGTGTTTCCTTGATTCGTTTGCTTGATTTTTAATACTATATAAATCCCATCTCATTTCCCTTTGAGACAAACTTTAATCACTAGATTTTACTAAAACTCAAAGCTATTACTCTATTATTCTCCCATTCTCTACTTTGGCACTTGGCCGGCTGAAAGCCAAGGCTGCCGAAATTCAATTTTTTTAACTTTTCTTGGTGCGAGCACTACCCGGGATTCATTTGAATCCCTTGGGAACTCTGACGCACTAAGATCTTGGGTTCTATTGCTCTTTGTTGGAATTCAGAATACTGTGGAAATTGTTCTTTCTTGTTTGTCTATTTTTTAATTGATAACAGGTAAGTTTCTTAGCTTTTGCAATTTCATTCTCTTGTGTTCATGATCTGCATATTCATACATTTGAAATTTCGTGACCTGGTATGTTTCTAGACCATCTCTGAGTGCAACCTTGTTGCATTGAACTTGTTTCATGATCCGAACTTCTGTAGCATTGATTTTACCTAAAAAATTTCCAATCCTGAAATATATTATTTGCACATGCTTAACTTGAATAATTTAGACTCCCTTAAGCTAGTAGGTTGGTATCTGAATGTTTATCTTTATTGCCTAACATGAGTCTGCTTCCCTGCTTTGTCCTGAATCATTGTAATGACTGCTCATGCTTGTAATGTACTTTAGGCATTCATGTTAACTATGATCCGCTTCCATGCCAGTTTTATCACTTTATTATGTTTTTGGTCTGCTAAATCCTGTACCATCCAATGATTATTTGAAACTTTTAGAATAGCTGTCCTAACTTGTATTGTTACCTATAAAGTTTTGATATTAGCCTATTTCATTGTTCTATGGTATTGTGATGCTTAACTTGAATAGTTTGGACCCCTAGGTTTTAGTCCTTTAAGTTAGTGCTTTACTTTGAACTCGTCTTGGCATTGTGCACCTTTAATCTCAAAAAAATTTGATTCCTTTAACTCTCAATATGTTTATTGCCAATATTTTATCTTTTGCTAAGTGTTGGAACTGTAATAGCAATCTGCCCTCTAAGTCGTGTTGAACCTTTTAACTGGCATGTCTTGTGTTTTTAAGTAACTCTGCTATGTTTGCTTGTGAGATTCAAGTGCATTTCTTCAAATTCTGTCACTTAATCATTGTTCTCTCAATCTCATTTGCTATCTATATTATTCTAAGTTTGTCATTCTTGGCCGGCTGAAAGCCAAGGCCACCGGACTCTTACTACTGCCTTCCCTAGATGAGCACTGCTCGGGGTCCATTTGAGGCCCTTGTAAACTCTAACACACTAGGGCTTGGGGTCTTTTGGCCACTCTCTTTACTTCTGATACTTGAGTTATCTCTGAGTTATCTACATAGTAGGTTCCCTAACGCACCTTTATAATCGTTAGGTGGCGACTCTTATTTCCTTAACACCCCCATCTCCTATCCAAAAGAGTTGTGACATGTCGAAACTCGATTTCGCGAGAAAAAGGGGTGCGACAGCATGTCGAATTTGCTGGGGACACCTTTAGGCTCTTACCATAATGAACTTGGCTTATGTGGATTATTTCTTTGTTATAAATGCACATCCCTTCCCTTTCATGCCTCTATCTGTTTAAATCATTTATAACATGCGCATCCCTTCCCTATTCACCATTGTTTTCTACATCTGCTCCTTATTTAAAGACTACTATGTCATGCCTCTCTCATCCCTACTCCCTTACTTTCTTTCTCGCATATATTCCACGAACTAACTTCTTCATTTCTCTTTCTTTCTTATGTTTTTCATGTTTTACCTTATCACTGTATTTACTGCTTTCACATATGTATCATGCAAATACTTGGCAACGTGTTATTATCTCTGCATAAAGCATGATCCACATCATACTCCACTCGTTCCCAATTATCAACATAGTGGCATTTAATGAGTGTCCGCGCTCTTACAAAATTACCCTTTTAAAATCGGAAAGGCTTATTTGCGGTAGACTAGTCGATCAGCGGTGCAATCGACCGCCACGTGCCTTTCCCTCTCAAGTTTTTCTCTTGAGAGCTCCAGTCTAGACCATTCTAGAAACCTTACTTCAACACAAAATGTACATGCATCATGTTAAAATTAGTATGAGTTATGACATTATTAACATAATAATAATACACTAAGATAAGCCTTGTACAAAGTTCGACGGGATTTCCACAATCCCAATGGACACTACCATGTTATGTGCATTACTTGAGGAAAATTTGCCAATATGTTGATCATTATTGTGTAAATAGTCGTATCTGGAGGGGAAAAGGGATAACTTTATTTGCTTGCAGAAAATGAGGCACGAAGTCCCCAGGTTCGGCATAGTCCAAAACATTCCACCCCTGCTTCTTGATTGGTGGAAACATCTCGCGCCTTGCGACAAAAATCATGTGAGAAGGGTCCTTGTCAATTTGCCATCTTTGCTAGACATCTGACCAAATAGGGAATTAATCAAGGCCAGTACAATGTTTTGGGACGAAAAAAGGGCCGTATTCTGTTTTGGTGACATAGAAATGTCTCATCTCCGAGAAGAAATAGGAGGCTTCGCTAAGCTGCCATGGGATAGTCCATGGTTATTGGTGCCAGAAAATCGCACCCCTCGCGGTTTTCTAAAAATGATGGGTTTCAAGAAAAATGATGAGTTGATTTGTTTGAAGAAGTCATATATCCCATTCAAATTCCTTTATGAGAATTATGGGCACATCAAGTCATATCGTCTTCATCATGATGAACTCACCATTAATTCCTTGGGTTGGACGCACCGTCGAGTTTATGTGTTCATCGTCTGCTTCTTGGGGTTGTTGATATTTCCAATGAAAGGGGGAAGGATACATACTCGTCTAGCCATGGTTGCCAGAACTTTGATGGAAGGCATCGAGGGATAAACCTATACTATCATCCCCATGATCTTAGCTAAAATGTACCGCGCTCTAGATCGGTGCAAACATGGGTTCAGGCACTTCAAAGGTTGTAATTTGTTACTGTAAGTCTGGTTGTTAGAACATTTTCAGAGGGGAGAATATCGCCAAGAGCTTCTGCATCGACTGTTGAATGACTACAAAGCTTACCATCATCCATCCCAGATAGGTTTGCACAACCTGGAAATGCTGTAAGTTGGGTACGTTTCTTCAGCATTCTAACAGACGAGAAGGTACATTGGATGTTTGAATGGTTCTGTAGAAGTGAGTTCATCATCAGGTCAAGAGAGACTACTCATCTGGTTCTGATCGGGTTGAGGGGTATCTATCTTTATTCTCCCATAAAAAGTAATGAGACAAGCAGGAAGGAAACAGGTTATACCTCGGGTTTCCAACATGGTCCAGTACAAAGCATATTTTAAAGGGGACTTCATCCCATTCAAGTTTGAGGCACAACACATGTGGATCCATAAGGTCATTGTGGAAAAGAATACTATTGAGCCAGACATGTATCATGCCGGCCATGTGTACTTCTACCGATCATGGTTGGTAGACGATGTAGCAGGAGACGTCAAGCCGAAAACTAATCTGAAAAATAGGATCATATATGACGCTGCCGAAGCACAAGTCAATTATAGAATGTTGCACAAAAGGGTCTTTCAGTCCTGATCACGCTCAACTATGTCTAATAAAAGACTAAGCGGGCGTTGCAAATATAATCCGGGGTATTATGCCCAGAGTCGATCCCACAGGGAATTTACGTATCAAGCAAGCTGTTAGAATACTCAACTGTCACTTGATGTTATTTAAATTACTAACACTAAAGATTAAAACTAAATATTAACTACGTTAAGGTGTAAACCATTGTAATAAAGATCTAAGGTTATGGTTTCCCCCGTCGGTGAACTTACTTCTCGGATACTTCATATAGCTTGATTAGTTGTTTCTATCAATCATGAACACTCTATCTACCATAAATCTCTCTCAAGTAATTATGATAATTTACTAGACGCACTCTCTCAAGTTACGCTAGCTAGATTGCATTACAGTTCACTTTAGATTGCACCCGAGGTATCGTTATCTCTAATCCAACCTCTAAACCCTCGGTTATGACTTTCATCTATACTCCGGGAGTGATGTTGTTCAAACAACTACCTAAATATGCACTCTCTCTCAAGTAGATACATAATAAATAGGCACAACTAATTGATGGACATTCAATTAACTACAACAAGAACGTAGTTGAACAAATAGAGATTAATCAACTAATAAGAACTATATTAATAACACAATAAGTTTATCCTCCAACGGGTTCTACCAAAACCCTAGATTAAAGAAGTTAGCTAAACAAGTTCATAAGAATCAAATATAAAATAACTTGCATAATTAAACTACAGAGTAATGAATAAAATCTGTACAAATCGATGTTTTTCTTCTCTTCAATGGCTTCTTGTCGTCTGTCTCTTCATCTCCGTATCTTTAAGTTGTGTTTTTGGGGTGTATTTATATGTTTAGGACAAACCCTAAACGTGTAGGAGACTTCTATTCCAACCGGGAAACACTTAAAACTCTTTAAAACTCGAAATTGACCGGACCCGAGGCCTGGCTTTATGGCCCTAAGGCCTGGATAAAGCCAGGCCAGGCCAGACTTTATGGACCTAAAGCCTGGATAAAGCCAGGCCAGGCCTGACATTTTGGCTCTAACGCCTGGATAAGGCCAGGCCAGGCCAGGCGTTTTGGCTCTAAGGCCTGGCCTTAAGGCTCAAACGCCTGGCTATATCCCGGTGCACTCCTCTTCGCCTCTTGAGCGTATTTTTGACGTTTTTGCATCCATTTAGCTCGACTTCCATCTCCAATTCACCTACACATGAAATTGACTCCATTATGCAAATAAAAGTGTGTTTTTATCATTAACGCACATAAAATGTAAGGNTATATATATATATATATATATATATATATATATATATATATATATATATATATATATATATATATATATATATATATATATATATATATATATATATATTGCCTGGTTTTATTGTGGGATGATATTGTTTAAAGCTTACGAGCTATACGATTTTCTGTTTGAAATTGTTGATATAAAAGTATTGTGAAAGGCTTGGCCTACACTGTGAAAGTTTTTGATGAATAAACAAAACTGATTATGATAAGGGGGCTGTGATAAGGGGGATGTGATAAGGGTAGATATATGATTGTGATAGGGGTGAATAAATTGATTGCGATAAGGGTGAATAGGTGGGATCGGGTTGCACGCCACAACAAGACAATGAAAATGGGGAATAATTATGTTTTACTGATTTTTAAATTTTAAGGATTTGGAAATTCTTGTTTTACTCTACATTTTTTCTTATATTTCGTACATGTGATTATTTTAAAGTAAAGTTTGGAAACTTGGAGATTTACTTGGGTATTGGTTATAGTTGAGACCTGGAAAAAGGCGGCTGAGTTATTTTATTGATGTTGCACTGTTTATTTATTTGTTTAGACTTTTCCTTCTTGCTTCATATATTATTGTCACAGGTTATATATTGTTAATGCCCCGCCGTATCCTCGTCACTACTTCATCGAGGTTAGGCTCGGCACTTACTCAGTACATGGGGTCAGTTGTACTGATACTACACTCTGCACTCTTTTGTGCAGATTCAGGTACCGACCAGCAGTAGGGATATTTAGAGCGACTATTCATTTATTCAGAGACACGAGGTATATCTGCCGGCGTTCGTAGATCCCGAGAGTCTTCTTCCATTTTTTCTATAAAGCTATTTTATTATATTCAGGACAGTTGTACTATTTCTTTCAGCCCAGTATTTGTAGCATTCTTTAGTAGTTCGTGAATTGTGACACCAGACTCTGGGGTGGTTCTAGGTTTATTTATATAGTTAGTTCATGGCTCGATTTAACTGATTGTTTATTATTTTATATTTGGAATTATTTATTGAAGCCATTAAATCAAGTTTAATTTAAAATTGTTTTATCCAATTTAAATGGTTAATTAAAGGAAATAGTTAAGCGAACTCTAACATTGGCTTGCCTAGCAAGTGTGGTGTTAGGCGCCATCACGATCCCTAAGGTTGGGAATTTGGATCGTGACATACATATTTATTTTTTCTTCATTTTATATAATTACAATAAAAATTTTAAGCTATTTGCACAATCTTGCAGGCATAGCGTATATTTTGCATTTTTATTACATTTGTCATTTTGTTCAGGGTCAAAATAATATTTTACATTTTATAACCCTCTAATATTATTTTAAAGTATTAATTTGCATAAATAAATTTTTATATATTTATTTAACTATTTTTATTAAATTATTTCCCTTTTAATCACATATTTAAAAACTGTCCCAATTCTAGGCTAATTTTCGGACCAATTTTGGCCCAAGTGTTTAGCCCACTCACACCCCTCTTCAGCAGACCAATCCAAATGACCCCTTAATCCCCAACCCACTTCCAAAACCCGACCCAGATCTCCTTAAACCTCATCCGTTGATCAAAAACGATCAACGACTCACAACACCCCACCCCATTTTCCTTATATCCCTTCAGCCTAACCTTAATCCCCATTCCCTAGAGACCATCGCCTTTTTTCTCTCTGTTACTCCTCTCTCTTTCACGAACCCTAGCCGTCACACCCCAATTATCTCCGATTCCGACCTTGATATAGAATCCTCTTATGATTTGCCTTCCATATATACTCCATCTCCATGTTACTTACATGGTTTTGGTATTACTTAATACTTGCCTATTTTTGGCAAGTACCAGACCTGTAATCATGTGGAAATCATCCTCAACCTTTAAAATCTAGATGATATTCCGTCTATATACGTTCATGGCAAGTCGATTCACCGAAATGTTTTGTCGAATATTTGATTTCTGTCAATATAGGGTTTACCTAATTTTTTTCTAATCCGATTTTTAATTGATTCTGCATGTTATTACTTCCTTATTTATGTTGATTTACAGTGTTTCCTTGATTCGTTTTCTTGATTTCTACTACTATATAAATCCCCTCCCATTTCCCTTTGAGACAGACTTTAATCACTAGATTTTACTAAACCTCAAAGCTATTACTCTATTATTCTCTCATTCTCTACTTTGGCTCTTGGCCGGCTGAAAGCCAAGGCCACCGAAATTTGATTTTTTCAACTTTTCTTGGTGTGAGCACTGCCCGGGGTTCATCTGAAGCCCTTGGGAACTTTGACGCACTAAGATCTTGGGTTCTATTGCTCTTTGTTGGCGTTCAGAATATTGTAGAACTTGTTCTTTCTTGTTTGTCTATTTGACAATTGATAACGGGTAAGTTTCTTAGCTTTTACAATTTCATTCTCTTGTGTTCATGATCTACATATTCATACCTTTGAAATTTTGTGACCTGGTATGTTTCTAGACCATCTCTGAGTGCAACCTTGTTGGCATTGAACTCGTTTCATGATCTGAACTTCTGTAGCATTGATTTTACCTAAAAAAAATTCAGTCCTGAAATATGTTATTTTCACACGCTTAACTTGAATAATTTAGACTCCCTTAAGCTAGTAGGTTGGTATCTGAATGTTTACCTTTATTGCTTAGCATGAGTCTGCTTTCCTGCTTTGTCCTGAACCACTGTAATGACTAGCTCATGCTTGTAATGTACTTAAGGCATTCATGTTAACTATGATCCACTCCCATACTAGTTTTATCACTTTATTATATTCTTGGGCTGCTACCTGTACCCTCCAGTTATTATTTGAAACTTTTAGATTAGTTGTCCTAACTTGTATTGTTCCCTATAAAATTTTAATATTGGACTGTTTCATTGTTCTATGGTATTGTGATGCTTAACTTGAATAATTTGGACCCCTAGGTCATAATCCTTTAAGTTAGTTCTTTACTTTGAACTCATCTTAGCATTGTGCACATTTAATCTCAAAAAAATCTGATTCCTTTAACTCTCGATATGTTTGTTGCCAATATATTATCTTTTGCTAAGTGTTGGACCTGTAACAGCAACCTGCCCTCTAAGTTGTGTTGAACCTCTTAACTAGCATGTCTTGTGTTTTTAAGTAACTCTGCTATGTTTGCTTCTGAGATGCAAGTGTATCTCTTAAAATTCTATCACTTAATCATTGTTCTCTCAATCTCATTTGCTATCTATATTATTCTAAGTTGTCATTCTTGGCCGGCTGAAAGCCAAGGCCACCAAGACTCTTACTACTGCCTTTCCTAGTGTGAGCACTGCTTGGGGTCCATTTGAGGCCCTTGTGAACTTTGACGCACTAGGGCTTAAGGTATTTTGGCCACTCTCTTTACTTTTGATACCTGAGTTATCTCAGACACCCAATCTTTCCTCATTCTATCTATTGAACATGCAAGTTATTTAAAGTGATTTCTGGGTAAATCGATGTTTGATCATGTGGTCAGTCTATGGCTGTCTTGTTTTGGTTTGGGTTTTCTCTGTGATTTTTTGGTTGTGCTGATGGATATAGTCCCTTGTTAATCGAGGTGTGCTAATTTGGTGAAGAAAGAGTTTTGTTGAAGGCCCACGCAATGCTAGGTATTTCTTTTGGGCCTGTTATAGATCCACCGTTATTGTTTGTATAATTCTTTGTAATTACATTCATTACTAGGCCTGTAATAACTTTGTAATACACGATTGAGGTATTAGTATAATGGAGGAAATGGGTATACTTAATGTCACGACCCAAATTCCCAACCTTAGGGATCGTGATGGCGCCTAACACCACACTTGCTAGGCAAGCCAATGTTAGAAATTGATTAGCCATTTTCCTTTGAATATTTACTTAAACACAACGAGACAATTTAAAATAAACTAAATCAAAAAAAATTCAATAAATAACCTCACGAATAAAATAGTAAAAGAATAATTAATCGAGCCACGAACTAACTATATAGTTATAAGACTACCCCAGAGTTTGGTGTCACAATTCAAGAACCACTAAAAATACTACAAATAATGGGCTAAAAGAATTATGTATTTGTTTTCGAATGTAATAAAAGAGTGTCTATAAAATTAAGAGAAGACTCCAGGAATCTGCGGACGCCAGCAGATCTACCTCGTGCCTCTAAATGATGATGTCAGCTACTAAAATCTCTAACTCTGGCCGGTACCTAGATCTGTACAAAAAAGTACAGCGTGTAGTATCAGTACAACCGACCCCATGTACTGAGTAAGCGTCGAGCCTAACCTCGACGAAGTAGTGATGAGGCTAAGGCGGGGTAATTATAACATAACCTGTGACAATATATATAACACAACAAGAAGGAAGCAATAATAAACTAAATAACCAGTAACTTGCAACAGTAAATAAAAACAACTCGGATAACTTTTCCAGATATCAACTATGATCAAACTTTCTCAAAATTTCCAAGTTTCAATTTAAATCACAGTAAAATCAGAGTATGAATTTTTTTTTAATAAAACAGGGAGTTTTCCAAATCCTTATTTTTGAAAATCAATAAAACATAAATATTCTCCCTTATCGTTCCTTGTTGCGGCGCGCAACCCACTTCCACCTGTCCACCTTTATTGCTCCTCCCTATATATATATATATATATCACCCTTTCTCCTATTGCGGCGTGCAACCCGATCCCACCTGTCCACCCTTATCACTCCTTGTTGCGGCGTGCAACCCGCTCCCACCAGATAACTACATCACTTTATTTATACAAATTTTTCATAATTCAGGTCAAAACCTTTCACAATATTTTTGTCTCAACAATTGTAAACAGAAAGCTGTAAAATTCATGAACTTCATAAATTATCATTTCGCAAGGAAACAAACCAGAATATATATGCTTCGTAAAACAGTGTCATCCAATTCAATCTTTATGTATCACAATGAAACCAAGGGAATAACCAACACTTCCAAAATACTTGGAACAATACTTAAGAACAATTCGACGAGAATAATTAGACATGGAGGCATCAATGATCATAAAACAATTTAAGCCAGGAATCAAATAAATTAGAAATAAGTAAGGGATCATGTTCAACAAATAATTTGGTGGTGCATAGATACTCGTCACTTCACCTATACACCACACACATGCAAATTCACATACCATTTAAGTTGGGGATTCCTATTCTCTCAAGTTAAGGTTAAACCAAGCGCTTACCTCGAATTCGCAGGCCACTCACTGCTCAATTACCGCTTTTCCTTTCGAATTTGCCTCTAACCCGCTCGAATCTAATCATAATTAGTTTAATATCATTAATTTATGCTAAAGGAACTAACTTTACTGAAAAATTATTGTTTTTCTAAGTTTTCTCAAAAAAATTATTAAAAACCGACCCGGCCCTGCTTGGTCCAAACTCGGGGTTCGGACCAAATTCCGTTTATCCATTCAGACCCGAGCCTAAATATGCAATTAGTTTCGAAATCCGACCTCAATTCAAGGTCAAAATTCCCTAGTTCTACCTAAACCCCCAATTTCTACCATGAAAACTCTTAATTTTTGATTGAAAAGTGATGAAAAATATTGGGTAATTGAAAGAGAAGAGTTTAGAATTTTTTACCAACACTTTGGGGATGAACTTGTGGGTTGAAAATCGCCTCTAGGTCTTTTTAGTTCGAAAAATATGAAGAAAATAGGTTCTGCCCGTTTTAAATATGTTTTTATATGACTGGGCAGGCTTTCATCGCGTTCGCGATGGGCATGCCGCGTTTCACGTAGAGTCAGGCCCAAATGGCCTTCGCATTCTGATCACGCTCAACTATGTCTAATAAAATATTAAGCGGGCGTTGCAAATATAATCCGGGGTATTATGCCCAGAGTCGATCCCACAGGAAATTTA
>ML421698.1:17299-36540 GCA_005239525.1 Nicotiana knightiana | reverse complement strand
AAATATCAGAAAAATAACGATTGAAGGGAAATTGACTCTAACAACTTTAGGAGGATTTAAATGATGCAAAAATTAGGTATTCACAATACCGATATAATCTTTATACCAAATGGTACTAATACTATTAACTATCCCATCTTATACATAGAAGGTGAAATAACTCATCTCATGTGATAATCCAACTCATCGGATAACATTGTGTATTCAACAATTGAACCAAACGACCCTTAAAGACATTAAGTTACAGAGGTTTGGATGGATAGGAAAGTGGCCATGTCTTTCATTTAATAACAACCAAACTACTTGCCTATAGCTGGCTAGTCATTTCATCATAAGAAAGAACTATTGTCTGGAATGTATAACAAGATCATTAAGTATCAATTGAACTTGCTGTTCTTGTTAGAGGTAGTAGAAAAGTTAGGCGAAAAATATACTCGAATTGCAAAAAATTTGTTTCCCAGGTTTAATGAGACTGCAATTTCGAGTAAATTTCCAGGCCAAGTCTTATGAAATATATAAGAAAAAATATGCTAAAACTATGAAATAAGAAGGTGGTATAGTTGAGTCCAAACATCACGGACGTTGGGTAAACAACGTAAAAATAGCAAGGGTGAGTCAGTGTTCGGACTTGTCATTTAAAAATAGTCAGCGTTTGCCAAGTCATTGTAAAATAGTTATTATTTTGCTGCAACAGGTACCGGTCCAGTATAATATATTGGAGTTCAGTACACTTGTGTATGAACTTCCAGCATATTATGCTGGAACTCCAACACGCGGAAAGTTCCAGCATAATATACTAGAGATTCGAGAATATGTGTATGAACTTCCAGCATATTATGCTGGAACTCCAACACGCGGAAAGTTCCAGCATAATATACTAGAGATTCGAGAATATGTGTATGAACTTCCAGCATATTATGCTGCACCGGTATACTTTGCTGGAACTCCAGTATAATATACTGAAATTCCAGTATACTTTGCTAGAACTCCAGTATAATATTCCAAGTATATTATGCTGGAGTATTTTCTAGATTTTGAACAGTATTCGTTCAAATTTATCTTTATATGAAAAGTGGCTAAATTTCGATTACTTTTAAAACTGTGACTACTTTTAATTGACCACTTGTAAATTTGACTATTTTTGAATTTTCTCGATAAACAACAGAACATGCAATACATATGATAACTATAGATGGATTAGTGACCGTTTACTCTATACTGTGACAAACTCGTTATGTTGATTAAACGAACGAATAACTTTGACATGGTTTTCAAAACTTTCTCAAGCTCTATTTCTTCTGGATTGGACTATGATCTCATTTTTCCTTGGCGCCTGAGTATAATAATAATTAAAAATGATAAGGAAGNGATCTACTTGTGTTTTACTCATCCTGATTTGTCTTACAGTGTTCATGTCTTGTCGCAATTTATGCAACAACCGTGAGCAGACCGCTGGGATGCTGCTATAAGAGTGGTCCGGTACCTCAAGGGAAGCCCGGGCCAAGGTATTGTTCTTTCTTCGACTTCGGATCTTAAGTTGTACGGATGGTGTGATTCTGATTGGGCTGGTTGTCCGTTAACTCGACGATCACTCACCGGATGGTATATCTCAATAGGAGACTCACCGGTCTCATGGAGAACGAAAAAGCAAAATGTTGTTTCTCGATCATCGGCTGAAGCTGAATATCGGTCTATGGCTATGACTATTTGTGAATTAAAATGGCTTCGGAGTATTCTATCAAGTCTGGGCATCCAACACCATTCTCCCATTCGTCTTTCTTGTGATAGTCAATCTGCACTACATATCCTCCGCAATCCAGTCTTCCATGAAAGAACAAAACATATTGAGATAGACTGTCATTTTATTCGAGATGAATTTGTCGGAGGCACCATCCGCCCGATTTTTGTTCGTACGACTGCACAACTTGCCGACATCTTTACGAAAGCTTTGGGCAAATCACAATTTGAGCTCTTACTTGACAAGTTGGGCATTCGTAATCTTCATGCTCCAACTTGAGGGGGGGTGATAAGGAAACAAAAGTAAATAAGGAATATTCTAGATTTGTATATTTCCTATGTTATTTAGGAGTAGGTTACAATTAATTAATTGTATGGGTTTAGGAAAACTTAGCCAATTAGGTTTAGGTTTCCTAGCCCATTAGGTTTAGGTTTCCCAATTAGTTTAGGTTTTGTCTTATTTCTTTGCCTATAAATACTTGTGGAATCAATGAGAAGGGATGAGAGATTTCACCCCAAAACTTGTCTTGTCTTGTTCTTCATTATTTCTTAGCATTCTATTAAAAAAAAATTAATTTCAAGATATTAATTGCCATCCTTAAGGAAAACAACAATTAGTTAAGAGAAAGAATGAAAGTTAAT
Source organism: Nicotiana knightiana (assembly GCA_005239525.1). Classification (NCBI taxonomy): domain Eukaryota; kingdom Viridiplantae; phylum Streptophyta; class Magnoliopsida; order Solanales; family Solanaceae; genus Nicotiana; species Nicotiana knightiana. Next base: position 34,161 of record ML421698.1, on the reverse strand, counting down.
TACTCCCCATGGACAGAAGAAATTCCTTGAAAAAGACTAGTTTTTGTGGAGTTAACATTAGAATCTCAGCTCATCTTGATTCTTGCCCATGTATTTATTGCTTTCTTGTAAATCGTAAATTAAAGTTCCTTTTTATCCATATCTTTGTACGTTCTACTGCCATCTTGAATGTTATATTTAGAAGTGTTAAATTAAATTTGGACGAGTAAAAAAATAAACTGAGTTAATAAAGGCCCGCTCAAAGATTACATGGGCTGAACGGACTGGACCAACATGAACTAAAAACGGGTCATAATTCAACCCGTCCAATTCTTATCAAATTTTAATTTAGGCGTAATGATTTCCTGACCATTTAAACTTGTAGAGTTTTGAAAGTCGATACACAAACTTTGGACTTTCCTATTTGAACACTCAAACTCGTGAAACCCTTAACTAATAAACACATTTGACCCTTGACCTTACGCGTGTATATTACACATTCACATACGTGTCCATCCAGTCATCAAATGACCAATGAGATTGTTACACGTCAAAGATCGAAAACAAACCCCATAGCTGTGCTGGAATAAATTTATTAATTTCTATTTTTTCTTCTATTTCCCTTGTTGTCTTCTTCACAATAGCTGTGCTAGAATAAATTTCCTCGCCCAGCCACTATTTTTAATGGTGAAAATTATGATCTGATCCATTAAAAGGGAGACTTCCCAGTGTGGAAAAAATCAAAATTGGGTAAAAAATAATAGTAAAAAAATAAAAAAATTGTACCCCACATGGACTATATATTAGTACAGGTACACTATACGTCCAAATCATGTCTTTACTGTGTCCACCTCCAGTATTAGTCTTCTCTCCAGCTTTTGCTTTACCTTTTAGTTACCCTTTTTTCTTCTCTCTTTTTACTCACTCTCTGTTTACTTCAATTCAGACCAAAAAGAGTCACTATTATTCAATTTTGTGCTGACCCTTTTTAAGTAATTAACCAAAAGGAAGAAAAAGAATTATTATGGAGTGGGAAAAGCAGCAGCAACAGCAGCAGCAGCAGCCACCGCAGACGGCGGAGGAAATGGGAGGAGGAGGGGGTGGTGGGATGTTTGTGAAAGTGATGACCGATGAGCAAATGGAAGTTCTAAGGAAGCAAATAGCAGTATATGCTACCATTTGTGAACAGCTTGTCGATTTGCACAAATCCATGGCTTCCCAACATGATCTTGCTGGTCCCATTTTCTCTCCCTCTCCAATTATTGTAAAATCTCTTTTTAATGAATAGGAATAGGTACAGGCGCCATTTGAATGTTACTTGCACGTACTATATCCACGTAACATAATCAACCGTCACATAAGCATAATCAATGATCAAAGGTGTTAATTAATAATTATTATGTCAAGTGTGAGGCCATTTGGCCTTTAATTTATTTCTTTGACTTCTTACAATCTATTTAATTACCAAACAAAATTTAAAAAACTTTTTTGCTCTTTATTATAGATATATATAATATAAAAATAAAAAACAAAAAGGTTTTTCCAAAATATGTTGATAAGATCTCTCATGGGCCAAAATAGGCTAAGATGGTGGATTAAGTTTTTTACGATAATGCCTCATATTTTTTGTGTATTTTTAAATATTTCGAGTTGGGATTAAAGGTAAAGATGGATTTCCAAAATTAACTCTTCATTTCAATTATCTCAGTAATATACTAGTTCGAAGAAGAAGAATGCTGCCTCAGTTTTCAAAGCAAATTGGAACATAACCTTTGTAATACATATTTTTGTTTTGAGCACAGAGGACAAGTATTCCTCCCTCTTCTCTTTAAATGATGATGATCTATAATTGATCAAGAACTGCACTTAAGAGCAGATTCCAAGTATCAGCAACACCAGCCACACACCAATGGGTGCAGTCTATGTTCCTGTGTCCACCAAACCCATAAACTGAAGGATGTCCGTCTGCTCTGTACTGTGACAATGTTGTCACGTTCAATAAATGAACTGGTTTACTCATCCCTCTCAATACCTTCTCCACTACCAATTCTCCTGGATGAGGTCCTTGTGTACTCTTCAATGGTTGCGTTACTCCGGCACAACTGATTTTATAGTCAAATATCATTTTGTCAATACATATAACTTAAATATGTATTTTATACTAGTATGCTAGTAAGTATAAAAATTGTCTTAAACTCACTTGTCGTGGTCAGGAGAAACTCCTTGGAAAAATATTTTAGTTTTTCTTGTATCAACTTCTGAATCCACCCATTTTGCCCAGGTATTCAGTGCTTTCTCGTATAGGGTTAACCGGGGTGCGTCTTTGTATGTAGAGTTGCCATCTTGAACAAGATCCCAACTGCAAAATCAATCATAATAATATGACCAAACTTTAGAATTCCATCAATTAATGAAAGTAGGATTGATGTATTATATTGACGATGCAAAGAATATTTATTAAATTCAAGTCTTTTATAAGGTAATTACAAGTAGATTTATATGACAAACATTAGTTCATAACATGCACACATGAAAGTAGGTTTAATAGTTAATTTCATGGCTCGAATTCGTGACTTATAGGTCACAGAAAGATAACTTGGTCGTTGCTCCAAGTCTCCCTTCATACTGAACAAAATCTATACGCTATAATTAAGGTATAGAAATATGGGAAACTGATTGAAGAGTACTTACGCTTGTTTTCTTCCAGTATGAAGCCACCAATGCCAAGAATCAAAGATAAGGACATCCATTTCTTTCCATTGATCAGCAGCACTGAGAGAATCCAGCATTAACACTCGCGTCCCGTTGTTCTTTGTAATAATGTCTACTAGGAAAACATCTCTGAGTATCAAGTACGACGTGTTGTATTTCTGTTTGGCAATGTATTCAAGAATCAAACATAAGGGACTTGGAAATTAAAGAACTTGATTAACATTCTAATCTAGATCACCGTAACATTTTAGAGAATAAATTAATTATCAACACGACTCGTTATTGACAATGAATTAGTGATGAAAAAGTAAGGGATGTCGAATAGACGTTGTTGGTCGTATGTCAACCCACTCAACTCATGACATTTTATATTTATTGGTCGTATGAAAATTGATAAAAGTTTTTTTCTTTATTTATCATGGCATATTAAACAAGTCAGACGCCAAAAAAAAAAAAGAGACCGCCTATTATATATGTTTTATTAAGTTATCTTATCGGTCAATTCTATATATGCATGAAGTCCAAATTGGCTCAAGATTTTAAATGAGTTAAATATGACATTAATAGGAAAAACATACTGGGAATGTGAAGTTTGAAGTTTCTCCTATCCTTTTGGAGGTATACTCAGCTTGTGGATCGGCTGCATGTAGCATACAAGTGAGAGATTGCCATTGATCAAGGCTTAGTGAATCTCCAACAAACATCAACCGCTTCCCCTTCAATTTGAGTTGAAATTCTGTAGCATTAAACCTACAAAACACAACATACAGCTAAGTAATAAATTAACCAAAAAAAAAAAAAAAACGAAAGGTATTAAGATAAAACAGGCAATGCCTATGTTTTAAATTACAAGAAAGAAAACAAAAACACAGATTCAAGAAAAAGGGCCAGCCCGGTGCAAAAGTATCCTACATTTATGCAAGGTCCGGGGAAGGGCCGCACTCTGAGGAGTGTGACGTAGATAACCTACCCTAATGCAAGCATTAGTGATTGCTTCCACGGTTTCAATCCGTGACCTATGGGTCACACGGAGACAACATTATAGATTCAAGAAAGTACCTAGGTAAATTGCACCCAGTGGGTTGCCATCTATATTTGAGATAATCCTTATCTGGCCTTCCATTCTTTAAACAATCAAACTGCTTTTCGATGAATGGACACACCGATGAATCGTAAAGAGGGTAAGAATCATCGTAAACCCAATTTCCTTGGAAGAGATCACAGCCGTTGGTTCCCAACTGGTTTAAATCATTGATCAATTTCCCATGTACATTGTTCAACATGCAAAGAAGTATAAATAGTGCAGAAGCTGCACCAACAGCTAGAGAAAAACTATCCATCACTATAAGAAGCCAAAAAAAGAAAAGGTTTATGCTCTTTTTTCTGTCAAATTTCTATCTAGACTACACAAAATATCATAAACTGAATATGTAAGTGTTTCAGTAAGTTCCAAACTCTATTGTTGAGAATGTTGAGGCAAATATACCTCTGTCTAGATAAGGATGGAAGGGTTAGCAGGACTCTCCTATATATAGTGTATAAATGTCTCATCATATAATATTCTTCCTTTTATTGAATTTCTTCAATTATGAAGAGAATGGACATAATTTTAAACCATGTAGATATAATGTAATCGGATTGGAAATTATGTTAACGGAAAGTGCATGATAAATGATGGTCTACATTTATTGGTATTACTTATTTAGAAGAACAAACTTAGTCAAATAATAAATATTAATATTAATGAAATCTGTTGTTAAAAATTGATTCACACAAATGTCTTCCTTATTTGCCTTATGTTGATTGTTTTTCTTCTTTTTTTTTTCGCTAATAATAATACTGGTTGATATAGCGAGGCTTTGATAATTTTCCAATTTTGATAGTCTAACTGAGCTTCTGGTAATCAGGATTATCAAGTTTACAACTATGCTTGTCTGAAAGGTGCTCTTAAAAAGAAAAAAATTTGTCCTTATAACTTTTGTGTAAACGCTTTGATAAGTATAAATTCCATTTATTGTCTAGTTAACTAATTAATCTCAAGTATAATTTTTTTACTTTAATTAGATAATAAGCAATTTTATTCCTAAATAATGTTTAAATCTTAGTCTGAAAGTACTTTCAAAAGCTCGAGCTTTTTGGTAGCTGTGTTTTTCTTGGCCCAAATACCCCGTAAACGAAATAAATGTTAAAATTTTCAAAAAGTTTATTAATTATTCCCTCCGTTCACTTAAGTGACACTAGTAGGAGAGCAAAGGATTGTCCCTTCCCCTTTTTTTTTTTTTTTCTTTTTTTCTTTTTGCAAGTATATCCCTTAACTTGTGATGCCTATACTTCTTGGATAATTTTTAATCTGTAATCATCTGGTAGCATAAAATATGCTGGGCGGATCATCTTAGGAACACAGCTTAAATTTTGATTCCGATAAGAAAAATATTGGAAAAATAGCCTCCGGTCAAAATTTTGGAAAGTGCTTCTAGTGATCGCCAGAAGTTCTCCATATGAAAAATTTTGGAAAAACTTTGGCGAGGGTAGAAGCGCTTCCCAAGATTCTAAGTTAAAACTATTTTCTCAAGACTTTTAAAAAAACCCGGGTCAAAATTTTAATGTGACACCGAATGATCCTATTTGTGTTGGCGAAGTGTAATGACTCGATAGGTCATCTTATGTTTTAGAATCTAATTCTGCGCTTTGAAGCCTTAGATACCTCATTTTAACCTTCCTCAATTTCTGTGCGCAGTACAAGTGTTTTTCCAGAAAGCTGTTATGTAAAAAAAACTGAGAAAAATATGAAATTTTTGCCTTAAAATCTATTTGAGTTGACTTCGGTCAACGTTTGAGAAAACGGACCCCGATTCGTATTTTGACGATCCTAGTGAGTTCGTATCGTGATTTGGGACTTGGGCGTATGCCTAGAATCGAATTCGGAAGTCCCTAGCCCGAATTATCACACTTTGTTCAAATTGAAAGTTTAAAAGCTTAATGACTTTGAAAGTGACCGATGTTTGACTTTATTGATATCGGGTCCATATTTGGTTCCGGAATTCGGTATAGGTCCATTACTATATTTATGGCTTATCTGTCAAATTTGGTGAGAAACGGAGTTGGTTTGACGTGATTCAGATGTCCAGTTGTGAAAATAGAAGTTCATGAGTTTTCTTAAAATTTTTCTTTGATTTGATACTAAATTCGTAGTTCTATGTGTTATTTTTGGCGATTTAATCGTGTGAGCAATTTCATATAATGTTTTTAGACTTGTGTGCATATTTGGATTAGAGCCCCGAGGGTTCGGGTGAGTTTCAGATAGGCTATGGAGTGGATTAGGACTTAGAAACATTGCCGGTGTGCTTCAGTTCTGGTGCATGCCTCAGACCTCGCAATTGCGAGGTCAGGCTTCACATTTGCAACCTCTGCTAGGTTCACATTTGCGAGCAACTTCTCGTATTTTCGGAGAGTAGCTGGGGCACCTCAAGTTCGCATTTGCGAACAAGACTTCGTATTTGTGAAGTGGGACAGGGGGTACAGTGATTGAAATTGCGATCAAATGGTCGCATTTGCGGAAGATCAAAGTTCGCATTTACAAACCATTCATTGCAAAAAGCGGTGAAAGCAGAGATGGGAGGACTTTGCAATTGCGATAGTTTCTTCGCATTAGCGAACCCCAGGTCGCAAGTGCAACATCTGCAACTAATCAAAATGGGAGTTAGACGAGATTTTGTTCATTCTTCAAATTTTCAAACCAAGAAAACCCTAGAGACGATTTTTCAAAGAACTCTTCTTCCACAAATTATTGGTAAGTGATTCTAATCCGTTTTCTTTCAATCTTTCACTATATTTCCTAAGATGTCAACCTAAAATCTTGTGTTTTCATGGAGGAAATTAGGAATTTTGGGTAGAATTAGGGATTTTTGTAAAACTGGATTTAGACCTCAAATTGAGGCCGAATTTCAAAATAAATTACATAACCGGTCTGAGGGTGAATGGGTAATCGGATTTTGGCCTGAATTTTGGATTTGGACCAAGCAGGCCCAAGGGTTGACTTTTGTTGACTTTTTCAATAATGACCTCAATTGGATCCTTTGCAATCGTGGGTAGTTCTTAAGGTTTAATGTGAATCGTTTGGTTGGTTAAATTCTATTGGTTCGTAGGCTTGTTTGAAATGCAAAGTTGCGGTTGAGCTTTGAGTGGACCTTTGAAGTGAGGTAAGTGTTGTGGTTAATCTTGACTTGAGGGATTATTACTTGTTTGTCTATTTTCTACATGTTTAGAAGTTAGGTACAACGTATATGCATGGTGACGAGTACCTATGCATTGTTGTCGGGTTATAGCATGCGAGTAGGACTTGTTCCTTGTAATCATTGATTTCTTTGATCATGTTATCCATGCTTAGACTAGTTATTTGTTAAATTGATTGTTCCTACCATGTTTATGGGCTTTCATGATAATTGAGTAATGATTCCAATGTTGAGATTGGTATTGTGGACCCGTTGTTGAAGTAAGGCTTGTTCTTGTTGAACCTATCTCCCTGTTATTACGTATTCATTGTTATGTGGTAAGGGAGAGTGTTAATGCACGAAGGGTGATGTCGTGCCATATTATGAGTGTTAATGCACGAAGGGTGATGTTGTTCCATATTGTGAGTGTTAATGCATGAAAGGTGACGCCGTGCCATGTTGTAAGTGTTAATGCACGAAGGGTGATGTTGTGTCGTATCTATTGATTTATACTGAGAGTGAGAGTAAAAGCACGAAGGGTGATGCCGTGCAGTATCATTGTTTCATTGTGAGTTTGAGAGTAAAAGCACTAAGGGTGATGCCACTGCAATTTTCTTCATTATGCTTAATTGTTCTTACTGGTTAATCGCATATTGACTATTCTATTTACCATTTCTGTGGTATCTCTCGTTCCTCGTATCCTCTTTAGCATGTCCCCCTCCCAATAGTACTTGATTAGCTTTTATCTGTTGTTATCTTGTACATATATTGTTATCTGCACAGGTTTATTATGTGAGTGACTTGTCATAGCCTCGTCACTATTTCGTCGAGGTTAGGCTTGACACTTACGAGTACATAGGGCCGGTTATACTCATACTATATTCTGCACTTCTTATGTAGATTTTGGTATCGGCCCGAGCTGTTCGTGAGCCGTAGCAGCTTGGACTTGTTTATTGGAGACTCAAGGTGGATCTGCTGGCGTCTGCAGACCTTAGAGTCCCCTTTTATTTTCCCTATTTTACTGTTCCCTTTTCATTCAGAACAATTGTTTTCTTTCAGACTCTGTTTGTAGAAAATCTTAGAGGCTCGTGAGTTGTGACTTCAGATCCGAATGGTAGTAGATATTATAGGCATTTTATGTTATCCGCATTTCAGTTTTAGCTTTTATTTGGCTTAATTGATTATGTTATTGAAATTGACTAAAATTGACTTTACGGTTCTCTAATGTTGGCTTGCCTAGAAAGTGAAATGTTAGGCGCCATCACGGTCCCGAAGGTGGGAATTTTGGATCGTGAAAATTTGGTATTAGAGCACCAGGTTGCATAGGTTTCACGATTCACGAGCAGGCGTAGTAGAGTCCAGAGGATTGGTACGGAGACGTCTGTACTTATCTTCCAAAGGCTATGAAGTTTAAGAACACATTTCACTTCTATTCTTCTCTATCGTGCGATTTTGTTCTCTCATTGCTAATTGAACTCTTATACTCTTGTTCTCTCGCAGATGGCGAGAACACATGCTACGTCTTCAGGTGAGCAGCAGCCTGAGCCCTTAGTGGCAGCTCCTACGAGGGGCAGAGTCGAGGCTGAGGTCGAGGTAGTGGCAGAGCTCAGCCTAGAGCTCGAACAAAAGCACCAGCAGTGGAGCCTCAGGTGGATTTTGATGAGGAGGTTCTAGCCCAGACCGTGCATGTTGGACCAGCTCGGGTCCCGGAGGGGTTCATCGCCACCCTAGTGCTTCAGAATGCTTTGGTTCGTTTGGTGGGATTTATGGAGAGTGTAGCCTAGGCCGTTACATTTCCTTTGTCATCAGCCATCTCTAAGGCTGGGGGAGGAGCACAGACTCTCGCTACTCACACTCCGGAGCAGATGGCTCCCCAGTATCAGACTCTAGTAGCCCTGCTAGTTAGGGTAGTTCAGCCAGTTGTTGCGGCACAGGCCGGTGATGGACCTGCCATGTCTTCTGAGGCTTTATAGAGATTGGACAGGTTTATTAAGCTCTTCCCAATTCAATTCAATGGTTCACCTTTAGAGGACCCACGAGATTATCTTGATAGTTGTCATGAGGTACTGCGGAACATGGATATAGTGGAGACCAATGGGTTCGACTTTGCTGCATTTCAGATGACGGGTTCTTCCAAGGAATGGTGGAGGGATTATGTGTTGACCAGACCAGCTGGGTCACCTGCTCTTTCTTGGGACTAGTTCTCTCAGCTCTTCCTAGAGAAGTTACTCCCTATCACATTGAGAGAGGAGTATCGTCTGCAGTTTAGGCGTCTCTAGCAGGGCAATATGGTTGTTACTTAGTACGAGACCTATTTTGTGGATCTGGCCCGTCATGATATTCTTCTGCTTCCTACCGAGAGAGATAGAGGGTGGGGAGGTTTATTGAGGGACTTGCTCAGCCTATCAAGTTGCAGATGGCTAAGGATACCGGGAGTGAGATTCTTTTCAGGCGGCTGCCAATGTCTCCAGGAGAGTTGAGATGGTTCTTGCACAGGGGGGAGGTCAGGGGTCTAACAAGAGGCCTCTTCATCCCGGTGGGTTTAGTGGTGCCTCGTCTGGAGGCAGGGGTACTTTTGGTAGAGTCCATCCTCCCTAGCCGTTTCATTCAGCACTCCAGGAATCCCAGGTGCTTCAGGTGGTCATGGCCCCCATATGCCTTATTCCGATCACCTAGCCTACAGTGCACCACCAACTCCTATTACTGCACCTCCGCTCCAGAGTTTTCAGGGTGGTTACTCAGGTCGACAAGGACAGTTTGAGGGACAGTCATCATAGCAACCGAGGTCCTGTTATACTTGTGGTGACCCGAGGCACATTGCTAGGTTTTTCCCTCGAGCACCGGGCAACTCGCATCATCAGGGTTCTCGTGCCATGGTCCCGACACCAATTGCTACACCCCCCGCTCAGCCAGTCAGAGGCAGGGGTCAAGTAGCCAGAGGTAGGGGTCATACTGTTAGAGGTGGAGGTTAGGCCTTTAGAGGTGGAGGCCAGCCAGTGAGAGGCCGTCCCAGGGATGTGGTTTAGAGTGGTAGGGCCTAGCCCCGTTGTTATGCTTTCCCGGCCAGGCCTGAGGCTGAGTCATGTGACGTTGTTATCACAGGTATTATTTAACTTTGCGATAGAGATGCTTTAGTTATATTTGATCCGATCTCTGCTTATTCCTACGTGTCATCCTATTTTGCTTCATATTTTGTTGTGCCTCGTGATTCTTTGAGTGCCCCTGTGTATGTGTGCACACCTATGGGAGATGCTATTGTTGTAGATCGTGTTTATCATCCGTGTGTGGTTACCATTAGGAGTCTTGAGACTAGTGTGTATTTCCTACTTCTCGATATGGTTGATTTTGATGTCATTTTAGGTATGGATTGGTTGTCACCTTATCATGCTATATTGGATTGTCACACCAAGACGGTGACCTTAGCCTTACCGAGATTGCCTCGATTAGAATAAAGAGGGAGTTCTGGCCATTCTACCAGTAGGGTTATCTCTTATGTGAAGGCTCGGCGTATGGTCGAGAAGGGGTGTCTAGCTTATTTGGCTTATGTCCGCGATTCTAGTGCAGAGGTCCCTTCCATGGATTACCAGTTGTCCGTGAGTTTCCAGAGGTGTTTCCTGCAAACCTGCCGGGGATGCCACCCCATAGGGATATTGACTTTTGTATTGATTTGGCTCCGGGTACTCAGCCCATCTCCATTCCGCCATAACTTATGGCCCTGCGAGTTGAAAGAATTGAAGGAGAAGCTGCAAGATTTACTTGATAAGGGCTCTAGTGTCTCGCCCTGGGGTGCGCCTGTGTTGTTCGCGAAGAAGAAAGATGGATCGATGAGGATGTGCATAGATTATCGTTAGTTGAACAAAGTCACAATCAAGAACAAGTATCCATTGCCGAGGATTGATAACATATTTGATCAGCTTCAGGGTGCCAAAGTATTTTCAAAGATTGATTTGAGGTAGGCTACCACCAGTTGATGATTAGGGAATTCGATGTCCCTAAGACAGCTTTTCGAACTCGGTATGGGCACTATGAGAATCTAGTGATGTTCTTTGGGTGGGACAAATTCCCCAGCGGTATTTATGAATTTGATGAACCGAGTGTTCAATCCCTATTTGGACTCCTTTGTGATTGTGTTTATTGATGATATCTTGATCTACTCCCGCAGTCGAGAGGAGCACGAGCAGCATCTTCGGATTGTACTTAAAACTTTGAGAGACAACCAGTTATATGCTAAGTTTTCAAAGTGCGAGTTGTTGCGCCCCTTTTCTCGCGAAAGCGGGTTTCGACATGTGACAATTCTTTTAAATGGGTGTTAAAAGAGAAGAGTCGCCACCTAACGATTTTAAGGTGCGTTAGGGCACCTATTGTGCAAATAACTCTGTTCGACTAGTCAACACCACCAAATATCAGGTAAGGGATCAAGTTACCTCAAAGAGAAGGTGTTAGGCACTCTTCGAGGTCCACAACTGTGGGTCCCGGCCGAACTTGAAATTATGTAGATTAGGCTAAGTGATCAGATAAGAAAAGAGAGTATGAAGGTCAAAGAAATTTATTACAAAAACCTTAATGTGAATATAGAGATACCACTATTCCAATTCTAATAGAAAGAAAGAAAAAAAAGGGGGGGGGGGGGATCCTAAGTATTTTAGCCTAAAGGATCACTCCGTGCAACATAAATAATATTTTTCAACTCCCTTAGGGTAGGGAGTTACGCATGTTATTCAGCGGGCACAGACTATCATCTCCTGCTACCCGATTACTATGTTAAAGTTGTTTACCTAAAAGCGATCTAATTCAATTCTAAGTCGTGCCCTATGCGTGCACTACCCGTCCCATATCTATGGTCCAGGAGGTTTTGGACCTCTATTTAGGTGGTTCTAAACCTTATCTAGGCTGCTCAAAATGAAAAGCTAGACGACAGACAAAAATACACGTAGACTTCATGTAAAGGCAGTTAAAGGCTCACGTTAACCTCCACTCTTAGACAGCAAATGCACGCAAATAGATGCTCCTGTTTTTAGAATTAAGAACCTTAGAACCTATAGACATGATTTCTAGGTGACTTTGAATTAAAGCATGCAGGCAGTTTCAGATTAAGATGTTGCTCGTAGACATGATTATATAGTTATTATGAGCTGACTATTGAGATCGCAGGTTTCAAGTTATTAAACCTATAGTTGCTATGTCTAGGTGGTCTATGCAATAAAAGGATAATGAAATCTATTGGAAAAATTCCCAAAATTTTTCATGCTCTCTAACAATAGCATACACAAACAATGTTTGAGCGGTTTAACATTAACAAATTATGGCGAGCATTTATACCCTATAGGAAGGATCTCTAACGATTAGCGCTTAGAGCTGATTTTATTGTCATACATTAATCCTATAGCCATATTTTCTAGATGAACAGTGGCAAACGGAATAATCGGAATCCTATAGGCATGATTTCTAGTGACTGATGTGAATTGAAAGAAAAATCAGTGACATTTGTTCCTATGGACAGATTTTCTAGTAACACGTAGCAGTAAACATAATTGTAGCATTTTTTGAATTTATGTTTGCCAGCAGACAGTGTGTGCGCGCTTCCACTAATGGCATGATTTCTATATTGCACATAGTGATTGAATATCATATAAAACAGGTAAATCACTAAGTCTTATAGGCATATTATCTACCCTTTTTACATTCAAATATTAAGAGTCTGCCCACTTTCCATTTTCACTAACACCCCAATTGTTTATACAAAATTATTACAGGACCAGTAATAAATAAGATACATATGTTATACAAATAATGACAACAGACCCACAACAGGCCGAAATGAAATACCCAACACTGTTTGGACCTTCAGCGATTCTCACACAGCATACATAGACTTTTAACAAGGAGCCATCAATACAACTCCAGAATCCATAGAGGAGCCCAAAGTCAATTCATATAACCATATTGCCAGGCAGTGCATCATTTAAACTAACCAGCTTAGACATACAACAGATAATAGGAAGAAAAGGTTTGAGTGGGGGTAGTTTAAGTTTCAGGGAGTGACTAAGGACCCAAATCCTAGTGTGTTAGAGTTCACAAGGTTCTCAAATGGACCATGAGCATTGCTCACACTAGGGAGGTCAGTAGTAAAGGCCTTGGTAGCCTTGGCTTTCAGCTGGCTAAGAATGAGAAGCTCGAGATAGCATAGGTAACAAGTGAGGAGAGTGGACAATGATTAAGGGGACAAAATTGTACTTAGTCGTAGGAAGAAAACATAGCAAATTTTAAAACACAAAACAACTAATCAAAAAACTAGCAAGGCTTAGAAACAGGTTCACCATTTAGCAAAACAACACATAGGTAGAATCACATTGAAGGAGTTAGGGGGAAGCAAGTTTGCAGGATTGGCAGAGTTTGTCACACACATGTGTATGATACCAAACACGTTGAAACAAGGTTAGAAATTATGCTAGGCATACATCTTAATATTATAAGATAGCAATATTAACTCACAATAAGAAACATCCGATATGGCAGGGAAGTATAGATTATGACAACTATTATTGAAGGGATAATGAATCCAGTGATCCAAAACATGTTGAGGGACATATTAACAGAGGAACTAGTCATGGTTGACAGGAAAGGTCTTAACACACTACATATGCAAGATCAACATTACAGAAATTCATGTTAGATAGTAAATGTGAGCATTCAGGTTATGACATAATAAACTATTAACTAAAGAAAGTCCAATTTACGCAGATGAAACATATTCAAATAAGAAAATCGACAGTTTTAAGTAGAACTGAACACTAAAGAGATTCCAACAAGTGCAAAGGTCACACACAGCAGTAGCTCAGAACACATTGGCTAAATGGACTTAAGAGAATCTAAATTACTCAAATTAGGCATAATCATGTTTCAGATTAGCAACACTATGTGAAATTAATTGCTAAGGAGACTTAGAACTACTGTAAAGCTAGCAGAGTTTCACACAAGGGTAGTCTAGAAACACATTAGCTATGAATTTGAGAAGTGAGAACATAAGAAAATCACAGATTCGTAGGAACAAAATTGCAAAGGTCAAGTAACTTACCAGTTAAACGAACAACAGAAAAGAGAAAAAATTCCACAAGAACCCAAAATCTCAATGCGTCAAAGTTTCCAAGAGCTTCAAAAGAACTCCAGGAAATGCTCGTACCAAGAGGTAGTTCGAATAACAGAATCTCAGTGGCCTTGGATTTCAGCCAGCCAAAATGAGGTACAGAACAAGAGAATGAGGAAACCACAGAACAAGGCCCCCAAATTTTAGTGAATGTATGTCGATTAAAGTCTGCCCTAAAAGGGGAATAAGAAGGGGTTTATATAGCAGTAAAAACTGAACGAACAAACAAGGAAACAAAATAAATCAAACAAAAAAAAAGGAACGGATACATGCAAAAATCAGTTCAAAAATCAATATAGGAGAGAAATTGGGTAAACCCTAGTTCAAAAGGGAAAGTGCAAATCAACAGAGATCTTACTGAAATCGGACTCACATAGTATGGTATTGAACGTATGTAGACGAAATAATGCTCAAGAATTAAAGATTCTAACTACTTTGGTTCAATCTCAGAAGATCTTGCTTGCCATAATTAGGCAAGCACATAAGTAAAACCACAAACGGACAACTAGTACCAAAATATTTCAAACATGGTAAGAAAATAATGGCGAATTCTATTATCAGTGGGATTAGGAGAGGGATTAAGGGGAGGCGGCTAGGGTTTCTCAGAGAAGAAGAGAGAGTAGAGTGGATTTAGGGGCGGCCGGTTAAGAGAAATGGTATGGTTCAGGCGGGTTTGAGTAATTAAAGAAGGGGGGTGAACGGGGGCCGTTGATCTTGAGAGATCAACGACTTGGATTAAAAAAACAAATGGGGTGGGTTATATAATACCGACCGAGTTCTTGTAAAGGGGAATTTGATTTGGGTTTTGGGTCTATTGGGCTAAGCATATTGGGCCAATTTGGTTCAAAGTTAATTTAAGACTAGGCTATTATTTAAATACATGAAAATAATTTATAAAAATGCTTAGTAAATAAGTAAAAAATATTATTTAAATACTAAAATGCTTTAAAATAATAACTTTGTATTATAAAAATATAAAATTCTATTTTGGCATAAATAATATAAATAAAGAGCATTTCAATACGAATATAGGCTATTACTGCAAAATTACGCAAATAGCTTATAAAATACAAAATATAATTGTGTAAAACAAAGTAAAATATAATGAAGTATATATATGGGTCCAAAATAAAAAATTTGATGATTGAACCATCACAAAATAATTTAAAGGATAATTAATAACTATTTGAACAATTTAAATGCAAGAAAAATGATTTTAAAGTTTTAAAATTATGAAAAATTATAGAAAATGCTTGCATAAATTTTGTAAATTAGATAATGATGAAAAATGATATTTGAAAGTATATACACTTATTTGAAATATATGAGGCCAAAATTGGGTATCAACAGATGCCTCTCTTTATCCGGGAATGATGAAAGAGTTGTCGGGTAAAGAAAATGATAACCAATTTTGGCTGAATTAAATGAGGGACGATGTGATTTGGAAAAATAGGGTCGAACCCTAGTTCCTGAGTTTCCTACATATTCCTGGTGTTACGGGAATCAGGTCGTGTGTAGTTCTGGATGAAACCGACGGAACTGTTATAAGAACGGTTGTATGTTTCGGAAAGGGTTCTTTTGGGTAGGACAATATCAGATGAATTTATGCAAAATCATGAATGTGAGTCTGAAACGTTACAGATGTATCATAGAGCGAGTATCTGAACGGTCATAGAGTAAACGACGGGTAATTGGTGGTGGTTAGTTACGTTGAAATAATTGCAGGATGTGAATGTTATGAACGGAAATCGGAGCGAAGATTGCTCAAGTTTGACAAATGGTTACTTCCTGGATAACCTGCAAAACTTAAAACCCGATGCATGAAATTATATATGGATTATTGCGATAATTTGAAAGTGATGAAAATTCCCTTTGGACCATGAAGGTTGTCTTTGGACGCTGAGGATGATGTCCTTAGACCATGACGTCCTGGGTCATGAATCGTGTGCTAAGGGATTCGCAGGCCATGAAATGATATCCTCGGGCCATGAGGATGGCGCCTCTGGATTATGACGCCTATGAATAATGATGTACGATTTGAGAGATCCTCAGGCCATGGAATGGTGTCTTCTGACGATGAGGATGAGGCCTTCAGAATATGATGCCTTTGGATAAATGGCGATGTTTCAGCCTATGAAATGCAAAAGATATGATGTTTGTTCATATGCTAAATGAAACAAGACAAGGCTTAGTCTTGTGTAAGATGAGGGCAGTGTTAAGCCCCAGGTAAATAGAGGATAGTACCAAGTTTTTAGATAGTGTAACAGATAATAATTTTTAATCTTGAGAAAAAGGAAGTGCTTAGCCTTATGAAATTAGGGAGGCAATTCTTAGCCTCATGCAAGGAGGCAATTCTTAGCCTCATTCAAGGAGGGAGACAATGCTTAGTCTCATGTAGGGAAAGGCAGTGCTTAGCCTTATGCAATTAGAGAGGCAATGCTTAGCCTCATGCAAGAGGAGGAGACAGTGCTTAGTCTCATGTAAAGAAAGGCAGTGCTTAGCCTTATGCAAGAAGGGAGGCAATTCTTAGACTCATGTAAAGAGGAGACAATGCTTAGTCTCATGCGGGAAAGGCAGCGGTTAGCCTTATGCAAGAAGGGAGACAACGCTTAGTCTCATGCAATTAGGGAGGCAATGCTTAGACTCATGCAGGAAGATAAGACACTGCTTAGTCTCGATGCAGGGACATGCAGTGCTTAGCCTTATGCATATAGGGAGGCAATTCTTAGCCTCATGCAAGAAAATGATGATTGATGTATTTGCATCATATCGTTGTCTTGCCGTGCCTGCATCCAATGAAAAATCGTGAGCTCTGT
>ML421698.1:0-17253 GCA_005239525.1 Nicotiana knightiana | reverse complement strand
GGGGGGGGGGGGGAGATTTGTTCGCGCTTTTGTTTTCTGGTTCTATCCTTGATCCTGCCTTGAGATCCTGTTTGAGATACCCTGGGTAACATTTGGCTATTATAGAAATAAAGTTTTCGAAAAATATGCGTGCATTTGACGAATGTCGTTATTTAAAATATAGTAGTATCAAATATCAAGTAATTTATATGAACCGATGACTGTGACATAATTTAGAGACATTGCGACCTCCTTGATTTACCCCTCAAAATTCAGCCCTGGTTTAAATGCAACTCTTTGACTGTTCCACGTGTGATGAAGTTGGCTGGACTTGCCTTCCTCAAAATTCTGCCCCAAGCTTAATTTGAATCATTTGGTTGCTAATTTGCTAGATTTTATTGGTTCGTAGGCTTGTTTGAAAGGCAAAGTTGTTGTTGAGCTTTGAGTGGACCTTTGAAGCGAGGAAAGTGTCGTGGTTAACCTTGACGTGAGGGATTAGGACTTGTTGTCTATTTGCTACATGTTTAGATGTTGAGTACAACGTAAATGTGAGGTGAGGAGTACCTATGTGTTGTTGTAGGGTTATAGCATGCATGTGGGACTTGTTCCTTGTAATTATTGGTGGGACTTGTTTCTTGTAATTATTGCTTTCTTTAATCCTGTTATCCATGCTTAGACTAGTTATTTGTTAAATTGATCGTTCCTACCGTGTTTATGGGCTTTCGTGATAATCGTGGTATGACTTGCTTTCTCCCAGCCTGTCTCATGACCTTGATAGGAGCATAAGGATAGATACCCCTCAACCCAATCAACACTAAGTGAGGAACATCTCTTGACCTGATGTTGAACTCGCTAGTAGGGAACCACTCGAACATCCAATGCACCTTGTCATCAGTTAAATTGCTAAATAAATGTATCCAATCCACATCGTTTCCCGGTTGTGCAAACTGTCTGGGATGAAATTCATTCTTTTTGGATGGTGAAAATCTATGTGGTCATTCCATGGTCACTGCGGAAATTCTTGACGGTACTGTCCTCTTTGAATATGTTCCAACAAGCATATTTGCAGTAACATATTACAACCCTCAAAATGCTTAAATCCCTTCTTGCAACGGTCCAAGGCTCGGTATATCCCTGCCATGATCATTGGGACGATAGTGTACGACTGTCCCTCAATTCCTTCCATTAAGGTCTTGGTGACCATAGCCAAACGAGTGTGGATCCTGTCTCCTTGATTGGGAATAGTATCATTCCTAGAAAACAGACGATGAACGCGAAAACCCGGCGTTGAGTCCAGCCTAGAGAAGTGATGGCAAACTTATCATGATAGATATGGTAGGATGTGTTGTTCCCATAATGCTCGTAAAGGAAGTCGAAAGGTATGTAATACTTCTTCAGGCAGACTAACTCGTCATTCTTTATAAGACCCATCATTTTCACAAACCCTCTAGAAGTACGATTTTCTCGCACCAATAGACTAGGGCTATCCCAGGGAAGCCTAGCAAAACCTCCTATTTCCTCAAGAAGGGGAGTCATCTCTACATTGACAAAACGGAAAACATCCCTCTTTTCATCCCAGTACATAGTAGCAGCCTCGATTAGTACATTGTTTGGTTGAATGTCCAACAAAGATAATATATTTTCGAGAATTCTTTTCACATGGTTTTTGTCGCTTGGGGAGAGATTTTCCCACCAATCTAGCAACAGAGGTGAGATACTTCGGACCATGTCGAACCTAGGGACTTCGTGCCTCATTTCTGCAAAACAAAAAAAGTTAGCCCTCTTCTCCTCCGAATTGACTGTTTACACATTAATGATTAACATATCGGCATGTTTTCTCCAAATAATGCACATAGTGCATGTTGGGATTATGGAAATCGCGATGGGATTTGGAAAAGGTTTTCCTTAGAGATTTATTATGCGGACATCATTCCAACTCGTACTAGGTTCAGACATGATGCATGCACAGTTACAATCAGAGCGGGGTTTTCTATAAGAGTCTAGACTGGTACCCTCAAGTGGACAACTTGAGAGGGAAATGCACAGAATCATCGACTGCACTGCTGATTGACTAGTTTTACCGCAAATAAGCCTTTCCAAATTTAAAAGGGTGATATAGGAAGAGCGCGGACACTCATCAAGTGCCGCAATGGTAGTAATTGAGCACGAGTGGAATATGATGTAGAGCATATAATTATGCAAAGATAAAACAACACGTTGTCAAGTATTTTGCAAGATGAAGCGATAAATGCAGTATCTAATAAATGTAAAGATAGAAAAGAAAGAAAAACAAGAAAGGATTTAGTTCGTATAATGAAAAAATTATAATAAAGCGATAAAAGGGGTAGGGATTGGGAAAGACATAACAATTTTAAAAAAAAATTGGATCAAGTGAACATGATTGGGAAATAACGGAGGGGATGCATATTATGACCAGACTAAGCAAGGAATTGCATGTAAGTTCATATAAAGGGAAAGATAGGGAAGGGGTGTGCATGTGGAAAATAAAAGGAAGAATGGGAGCGGGATGTTCAAAATAATAAAGACACGCTTATCGAGAGAGACTACTTCATACAGACCAAGTTCATTATGGTAAGAGCCTAAAGAAATCCCCAGTAGAGTCGCCATGCTGTTGTGTCCCTTTTTCTCGTGAAATCGGGTTTCGACACGTGACAACTCTTCTAAAGGAAGGGTATTAAAAGAGAGATTCGCCACCTAACGGATTAAGGTGCGTTAGAGAAACTATTTGCAAATGACTTGGGATTACTATTTTGCGTCACCAAATATCGGGTAAGGTCTCAAATTACCTTGAAGAGAAGGTGTTAGGCACTCCTCAAGGTCTACAACGGTGTGTCCCGGCCAAACTCGAATTATATGAATTAGTCTAAGGGAAAGGAAACAAATTGGACAAATAAAATGAATTACTTTAAACAGAAGGGGGGGGGGGTCCTAAGTTTTTTAGCCTAAAGGATCACCCCGTGCAACATAAATAATACTTCGTAACTCACTCAAGACGGGGTGTTACTCATATTATTCAACGGGCACAGACTATCATCTCATGCTACCCGGTTACTACCTTTAAGTTGTTTACCTGAAGCGCTCTAGTCAATTCTGATTCGTACCCTATGCGTGCACTACCCGTCCCAGGCCTATAGTCCAGGAGGCATTTGTACCTCTATTTCAGGGTGGTTCTAGACCTTAACTTAGGCTGCTCAAAAAACAAAATACTACGCGACATACAAAAAAACAGTTTAGGACTTTCAAATAGAAGCAAGTATGGGATCAAGTTAGCCTCCACATTTAGACATTAAATACACGCCAAACTGGTTAACATTTTGACAGATCTTAATTAATTAATAGTAGAATCCTATAGGCAAGATCTCTATGTGATATTTAATAAATGAGTAGACAGTCATGCGCAAAGCCAATTTCTTAGTGCGATTGCCAAAACCTACATAAGTTTGCCTACTGTTTTTCAGCATAATGAGATTAATCTTACTACATGATATCTAGGCGTTTTATGCGATAATAAATAGTGGCAATCACATAAACATATCCAGAATTACTTATTTGAATCATATAGGCATGCTTTCTAGTGAGGGTAACAACACAGTGTTTGGAAACTTATGAATAAACGGGCGGAAATGATAATTAAATTGATTCAAAACTATAGGCATGCTTTCTACAATTGATCCAATTTTAGATCCTATAGATATGATTTCTATAAATCGTGAATAGAACAGTATAAAACAGGATTTTGCACATATATTGCATCATACCATTTCCTATAGGCATGGTCTCTAACAAGAAAAAATAGAACATCATTGAACCAAGCATTGAACTTATGGGTATGACTGCTAGCATGTGATGACTGAACATAATAAGGTACCTATATGCATGATTTATAACATATAACATTAAACAACACAGTATCGAACCTATAGGCAGGATTTCTACCCAAATTTATTGCAAAGGTAAAATAAGAACCCCTTCCCAATTTCACTAACACCCCAGAATTGCTATTACAAATAATTATTACAGACCAAAATTGAATAAAGCAAATTACATAATAGATATAACTAAAGAGGGTCTACAACAAGCCCAAATACACCTGGACAGGCCAAGCCTTCAAATCACAACAACTCCAAAATCTCATGCTCATAAATACAAAATAACCAGTTGTTGAGAGATTCACCCATTGGACATATATCAAGGTTTAGCATACAGAACCCAGGACCCTAGTGTGTCAGAGTTCCCAAGGACTTCAAGAGCCGGGGGCAGTGCTCACACTAGGGAGATTGATCAGAAACAATTCAGGGAAAGACTAGGGACCAGGTCCTTGTGTGTCAGAGTTCACAAGGATCTCACATGAACCCTGAGCAGTGCTCAAACTAGTGAGGTCACAGGACGGAACCTAAGTAGCCTTGGCTTTCAGCCAGCTAAGAATAAGAATTCAGAAGGACCAGGGGAGTAGAATGGGTTTAGGGGATCTACTAAAGAACATAATCACATATACAAACAAAGAACAGACATGCTTAAACTTAGGCAGACTTAGTCAAGTTTTAGGAAATAAACTCAATCACATGCTAACAAGGCAAGTCATAAGACAAATTTATAGTTATAACAAAGGATCTAGATTAGGCTAAGTGCAAAAACTAGCGCCATAGGAAGAAACCAATTAGCGATAGATCATGACAGGCTAAAAACTAATTAGGGCAGTTACTAGTGGTGTCAAACTATGATGAAAACAAGATCAAACAGGTCACATTATAGTAGATTCAACAAACAGACTTGTAATTCTATTAATGTATACGTCTATACATAGTTAACTATTCTATTGCAGCAGATATGAGAACATGTTCAAATAACAAACTTCAACTTTAAGAGATTACTATTAGTGACATCTTGGTTAAGCAGGATCGAATTAATAGACTCAAAGTATATTTAAGCATGTCTCAAACTACAAAATGTAATAGCATAACATAGTCTAATTGAAGTAACACATTAACAGAAATCATAATGAAACGACAAAGGCCTTATAACTCACAAGTTAAGATGAAACAAGGAAGAAGGAAATCCAATGATATTGTGAATATCACCAAAAAAGCAGAAACTTAACAATTTCTGGCCTTGGCTTTCAGCCGGCCAGAAATCAGAATATAGAACAAGTTTTTATTCAAGAATGAAAAGCAAAAAGCCTTAGTTTTTGTAGTGTTCTTAAGGAATTTTTTGAACTTCTCCCTTAATCAAAGGGGAGTGGGAAGGGGTTTAAATATTGTAAGAACTGAACACATACAAATGAAAATAATTAATTCAAACACTAAAAAGGCAAGCACTTAAATCAATATGGAAGAAAAATTTGAAACCCTAGTTTTAGGTAAAAATACACAAAATCGGCAAAAAATAAAGGCAAAGAATCACATATTGTATAAAATGAACATAGACAGGAAATTATTCAAAAGAGAACAAAAAATCGAACCAGATTTGGGTCGATTAAATAGGATCTGAAACCCTAATTTAGGGCAAGTAAAAGAAATCGACAGAAATAGGCAGATTCTCACATAATAAGGCGAATATAGACAAGATAGTACTCAAAATCAAAGCTTGAACCAGTTTTGATTCGAATTAAAAGAGAATCTGTAAACCCTAACATTAGGGTTAAGTACGGATAAGCAAGATACGAACAAATCGGGCTCACATGGCATAAAATAACGTGTGTGGACTTAGTGTCGTCCAGATTCAAGAGATGAAGATCGATTAGGACAGAATCAAAGTGGATTACTTTCTATGTTTAGGAAAGTACTAAGTAATATCGTAAAGAATCAACAAACAAAGGAAATATGTCGAAATGGTAAGTAAATGAGAAGAAAATCCCATTAGGAACGGGATTGGGGGAGGATTTTGGAGAGGCGATGGGCTAGGGTTATTCAGATAAGGGGAGTAGAGAGGCGGCAGATTAGGGGAAATGGGGTTAGGGTTTGGGAGATGGGGATATAAGGAAAGTGCGGGGATGTTTATGAGTCGTTGATCATTTTTGATCAACGGTTAAGATTTGAGCGGGGCTGGGTCGGGTTTAATTGAACGCGTAAGGTACTGTGCTAGGGGTATTGGGCCTGGGGTAGTTAGGTAGTTAAGGTCCGAAACTAATTGTAGAATTAGGGCCAGATTTTAAATACTCAATTTTAATAAATAAATAATTTATAAAAATAATAGATAAATAATAAAAAATATTATTTGTGCATGAAAATGATTATAAATAATAACTTAAAATTATAAAAATATAAAAGGTTATTTTTTCTTAAATAATGTAATTATAAGTACATATGGGCTATTATTGCAAAATATGAAATTTAGCCTTAAAAATACAAATGTAGTTATAACAAATGTACTAAAAATATTTAAAACCTCATATGGGTGTAAATGATAAGTTTAGATGATAAAATTATCATAAAAATAATTTGTAAGGTAATTAATAGATATTTATATAATAAAATACAGAAATAAATTTATTTAAAGCCTTTAAAAATTATGAAAAATACTTGTATATGCTTGTAAATCAAATTTTGAAAGTGTATATATATATATATATATATATATATATATATATATATATATATATATATATATATAGAGAGAGAGAGAGAGAGAGAGAGAGAGAGAGAGAGAGAAATATGAGGAAAAAATTGGGTATCAACAAAAGACATATTGACTGTTCTGTTTACCATTTTCGCGGTATCTCTCGTACCTTGTATCCCCTTTAGCATGTCCCCCTCCCAATAGTATGTGATTAGTTTTTATCTGTTGTTATCTTGTACATATATTGTTATCTGCACAGGTTTATTATGTGAGTGTTTTGTCATAGCCTCGTCACTACTTCGTCGAGGTTAGGCTCGACACTTACGAGTACATGGGGTCGGTTGTAATCATACTACACTCTGCACTTCTTGTGAAAATTTTCGTACCGGCCCTAGCTGTTGGTGACGCGTAGCAGCTTGGACTTATTTATTGTAGACTCGAGGTAGATCTGCTGGCGTCCGCAGACCTTAGAGTCCCCTTCTATTTTTCTATTTTACTCTTCCCTTTTCATTCAAAACAATTGTATTTCTTTTAGACTCTGTTTGTAGAAAATCTTAGAGGCTCATGAGTTGTGACTCCATATCCGAATTGTAGTAGATATTATGGGCATTTATGTTATTTCGTATTTCAGTTTTAGCTTGTATTTGGATTAATTGATTATGTTATTGAAATTGACTAAAATTGACTTAACGATTCTCTAATGTTAGCTTGCCTAGTAAGTGAAATGTTAGGCACCATCACGGTCCCGAAGGTAGGAATTTCGAGTTGTGACACGAAGTGCAGCAATAGTCACTTTTAAGCCATCTATTGAAAATATATCCATAATTTATAATATATCTAAATATTAGCCAATTCACCCAAACTTCATGACTTAGTATCCTGAATTTGGAAATTCAAGACTTAGTGTCCTGAATTTTTGAGCTGCTAATTTAAAATTTAAGACTAAGTTTCGAACTTCTGGACATAATTTTTGAACTTTAGGATATGATTTCCTGAATTTGAATTTTGAAGTTTAAACTCTAGGACATCGTTGTTCGACCATAAATTATAGCGTTCGGCAAAACAATTGATTTTATATAATAATGGATTAAACTTAGTTAATAATAATATCTCCAGATGTGAATTCCGAAAAGGTGACTAACGTTAGACAGATCTGGAGGTAGGTTGACGACGACATGCATTAACTATTCCGAAAAGTATGAGCAATACTGGAAGAAGAACTAGCAATAAATAACAATAAATGACATTTAAGTAAATAGTAGAAGTGGTTCACCCAATAAAGGATGAAGTAGATGATTGTCCCTCCTAACAATGGTGAGTGACAGAAAAATCCTAGAATGTTCGGATTATTCTCAGATCTTATGGAAAAGTGTCAAATAATATCAACAAGAATCTTGATGAAAACATAGTGTCTGTATCTTTATAAAAGAGAGAGAATTTGTAACGACCCGATCGATCATTCTGAGATCTAACGCGTCGTTTGGCGGTTTGAGGCCATGAACAGCTTCATTTCATTTCAGGTATTATGACTTGTAGGCGTTGTCAGAATTGAATTTCGGGATGTTTGGAGTCGAATTGGAAAGAAAGTTCTCATTTCGGAAGCCTTAAGTTAGAAGAATTGACTAAGGTTGGATTTTTTAGTAAACGACCTCAGAATCAGGATCTGAAGGTTCCGGCAGGTTGGTATGATGATTTTGGACTTGGGCGTATGTTTGAATCGAGTTTTGGATGACCCAGGAGCGTTTCGGCGCATATTGTAGAAGTTAGCATTTTAGAAGAAATTTCTTAAGTCTGGGTTGAAGTGCATTTTAGTGTTATTGATGTCCGTTTGGGATTCGAGTCAGGAAATAGCTCCGTATGGTGATTCTGCAGTTAGGAGAGCGACCAGAAGTGAATTCGGAGGTCCGTAGGTCATTTTGGAGTCATTTGGCTAAAGTTAGAAATTTGAAGGTTTTTGGAGGAATTGAACCGGAAGTGGAAATTTTGATATGGGGTTCGGATTCTGATTCCGAAAGTTGGAGCAGGTCCGTAATGTTGAATGTGACTTGTGTGCAAAATTTGGAGTCAATCGGACATGATTTGATAGGTTTCGACATCGAATGTAGAAGTTGGAAATTTCAAAGTTCATAAAGAGTTAATTGAGTTGCGATCCATTGTTTCGATGTTATTTGATGTGATTTGAGGGCTCGAGCAGGTCCGAATTAAGTTTTAGAATAGGTTGGTGTGATTGGACGGGGTCCCGGGGACCTCGGGTGAATTTCGGGTGGTTAACAGATCGAATTTGGAGATGAGGAAGGGCTGAAGCATCTGGTATCTGGTGCGACCGCACCTGCGCAATAAGGGCCGCAGGTGCGGTTTTGGCGTCGCAGATGCGGAATTTGGCTGGCTTGGCTGGGGCGCAGGTGTAAGGTTATTTCCGCACCTTCAAAGGCGCAGATGCGGAAGAGGAAGCGCAGGTGCGGAGCCCGGCTGGGAAGGAGGAAACCGCAGGTGCAGGTGCTTGGGCGCACCTGCGGGCGCGCAGCTGCGAGGCTGGAGGCCGCAAGTGCGGAGGTCGGGTCTGGGCAGTGTATATTTGAAAGACGAAGTCTTGGCTCATTTGCACTTCATTTCTTCGACGGAAGGCAATTTTGGAGTGGTATTTTCAGAATCTTCCATAAGGTAAGTGATTTCTTCCCATCTTGAGTTAAATACTTGGATTATGCATGGACTAGAGAAGAAAATTTGTAGAAATTTGGGGTTTTGGTGGGAAGACCTAGAATTGGTATTTTGGACTTTTACCACGAATTTGGGCATGAAATTGAAAGAGAATTATATATTTGAATTCGTAAAGTTATGAGTATTCTTCATGTTCAAAAAATTTCGATATCCGGGCATGTGGACAATTTTGTCAACATTCTGAGCGGAGTTGAAAATTTATATAAATTGAATTGTTATAAGTATTAGAGTATATTTTCATTGGTTTGCCCGTTATTTGGATAGTTTTGGGCGTGGTGCATCAATTTGAGCCATCGGAAGAGCTTGGAGGCCAGTCATGAATATTCGGGGCGAGGTAAGTCTCCTTTCTAACCTTGTAAGAGGGAATTGTCCCCATAGGTGAAATAATCAACCATGTGCTACACTTGCTGTGCATTTTTGTTGCACAGGTACATGTATATCTAGTGGCCCCGCTTGGCGCCGTGGCATGGTTGATATGGGGACTTAGGTGAGCTACACCTCTTGAGACGACCCGCAGCCAGCAGAGTCTCCTTCAGAGTATTGAGTTGTACATTCTTTACCGTCCCATTTGTATCCCGGACGGTTATTGTATTTCACTTGATCTTTTCTTAGAAATTGCTCATGCACTTGTGACACCGGGTCCTGGGATGACTTTGGGATGTATTTGTTAAATTAATTGTTAAAACATCGTTATTAACTCAGTAAATTTTATTGATTTTCATATAATGAATTGAAAAGTAACGATTTCAAAATACTAAAACAAGAATTTTAATTATCTATTGAGTGTTGGCTTGCCTGACAATGGTGTCTAGCGCCATCACGACCTTAGCGGATTTTGGGTCGTGACAACGTGGTATAAGAGCACTAGGTTCCCTTAGGTCTCACGAGTCATGAGCAAGTCTAGTAGAGTCTTGCGGATTGGTATGAAGACGTCTGTACTTATCTTCGATAGGCTACATGGTTGTTAGGAGTACTTCACTTCTTGATTCCTTATCGTGCAGTTTGATCCCTTTGAGGCTTATGCCTACGTTTAATCTTACGCGTCGCGAAGCGCTTGCTATGAATCGGGAATTTGAGGAATTGTAATGGTGCCATAGATATGGTGCGTGATATCTTTCCATGCGTAGTTGGTTGGGGGGCTATTGTCGTTTCTCTGCGGAAGGATATTATGTTGTTTCAGCTCAGTAGTTGTGTTTTTGAGAGATTTGAGGCCATGCTCAGGTTGTTATGATGTTTATGATTGGTTATCGCACGATATTGATGTGATGGTAGGATGCTTGGCCATATGTCGGGGCAATGAATGACTTGAAAGGAGGTCTTCACAGAGCGCGATTCCGAGATTTCAGTATTTTATTTCTGGCGGAGGAAAGGCAATTGGACAATAGATGAGCAGGTTCAGGTTGATAGATTATTCGACTGGGTGTTTTCAAGTGAGGTGGAATCTTCATCTGTGATGTGGTATCGTCGTCTTTGACCGAATAGAATGTGTTAAGTTCGCCGGTGCTATGGTTTCTTCGGTTGCATTGGGTCAGAGCATTGTGAAGTAGTATTGAAGAAGCAGCTATCAGAGATCGTGGTGTGTGGTGGTTCAAGGTTGAATAGGTATTTATAATGCAGGCGGCTCGGGAAAGATGATCTTCGAAAAGGTTTGAAGTTGTGGTGATCTGCTGGTAGCCGAATTCACTTCCCATTCTACGGGAAAAAAAACATAATTAGGCAATATTTAAAGAAAATTTACAAAACCATAGAAGTAATTATTAATTATCATTTCTGGCAATTAAATACTAGTATCTTCTAGCAGCTTCCAACAACGGAACTCTTTGCCGAGATTCATACTAATTTCAGTCCTTAATTGCATGTATTTTGGATCATTATTAGTTTGTCATATTTTCTTTTATAAACTAAAATTTTATTTTTTATTGTAGTAGTCATAATATCACCAGTACATCACTAATTTATAAAAATAGGATTAAGAGAATATATATTATCAATCTGATAGGTATAATAATGGTTAATTTGAAGTGATTTTTCCAACTGAGACTATCATTGTATTTCAAGAATTCAAATGTATTCCATATGTATTTTGAATATTTAAATGTATAATGATGGTATAATTTAAGTAACAATAAATATTTCAAATATGAATATATTACAAGTAAGTATATTTAATTATTAACTACATAATATCAATGGGTGGTCTTTTATATATATATATATATATATATAATGATACATCGTAGTATACGAGTATAATAATGTTATCTTGATGTTTTAGACTCGTTAGATGTGGTTTTTTAGTAAATTAATTTTAGTATTATACATGAAATAATAGTGTATAATTATAGTATCACGAGTGATTCAGATGTGATTCGAACTGATGGAATGAATCCTCTGTGATTGTGGGTATGTATAATCCATGGAATGACTACTCTGGAGGATTTCATATCCATCTAAAAGAGATAAAACAGGATGCTATTCCATTTTCATGTGTGGCTCAAATACATGAAGTCATTCAACAGGAGAGGTCAAGAAATGAAGGAAGAGTTAAGAGAGAACAAGTAATGGGGATTAGAGAACCTGGTAGTGCTTTCATGAAGTAATTGATACTCCAATGCATTTTTACATTAGAAAAAGATCAGTAGAAAGAAAAATAAAATCATTCCATTTGTGTTGATTCGATAAAGCAAATCAAGTTAGATCTTTTTTAGGTTTGCAGAGAATGCGAGAGGATAGTTGGAAGGCTAAAAATATTGGCAGAAATTAGGAGTGAAAAACTATAATTTTAGTATAATGGTGACACAAAAGATTAACAAATTAAACTGGAGTAAAACTGATCCCTTGATTTATGGGCAAGTCGATAACGTTTAATTTTCGAAAATCTATTCTATTTGTTAATAAATAGAGAAATTTTCAGAAATTAGTATCTTTTAGTGACTATTAATTTCTTATAGCTACCATATACATAATTACTTTCTATAACTAGTATTCAGTTATTACGATAGTGCATTCACTGTATTCGCACTACTGTATTCATAAATACAACAGCAAAAAACGCCTAAAATCAGGGCAATCCAGCTGTACGCGCATGTATTCACATGTATGCGCGCCATGAATTCATGCATACGATAATGACAATCACCTTTAAAATAGGCATGTCCAGCTGTCTAATAACGAAAATAAGATCAACTAGCGTGATACACTCCTAATATAACTCAACAAAATCAGTTCTAACATGCTTCATTATCAATCCAATTAATTTGAATGATTTTTCAGTTGTATATAACTGTTGTATTTAACTTTTTGTACTTAGTGTGTTTCAATATTTGTTTTTACTATTGCATACTTGCTATTTATATGCAATGTATTCAAATGTATTTGTATTAAATAATATTTTAGTTATTCCTAATATATGTTATTATTGTTGTATTGAGTGTATTTCATTGGTTGTATTCACAATATTTCTATTTGTATTCAGTTTATTTTACTGTGTTTCACTGTTTTTGAAAATTAAATGTAATACTGTTTATATTCTGTTCAATTTAATTATTTGTAGTCAGTGTATTTCAATATTTATATCATGTATTCATGCATGAATACAGGTAGGGGCGAAGCTATGTTGGCCCAAGGATGGTCAGTTGAATACCCTTCGCCGAAAAATTATACTACGTATAAGGTAAAATATTACTTGTTATTAATTAAAAAATAGACTTTGAACACCCTTGCATAGCTGTCACGGCCCGATTTTCCCTCCGTTGAGTTTCGTGACGGCACCTAGTTTTAAGGACTAGGTAAGCCTATTATTAACAAACATCAATTATAATATAAGAATAGTTTAAGTGCTTTTTGAATTAAATCTCATCACTTTACACTTCTTCCCAGAACCCGGTAAGTACAAGTCATAAGCTTTAGAGAAACTATGCTAAAACTCCTTAAAAATACCACTGTTCATAAATAAGTACAATAGTGTAACAGAAACATAAGATGGTGACTCTGAATCCACGAACGCTGAAGAGGTTTTACCTTGAGTCTCCACAACAGCAACCGCGCTTCTAACAATCAATCGGCCGGCTATGCAAATTCTGGAATCTGCACAAAAATGCGCAGAAGAGTAGTATGAGCACACCATGGCGGTGCCCAGTAAGTATCAAGACTAACCCCGGTGAAGTAGTGATGAAGAATAATCAAGACACCCACTGGTCCGATAAACTAAACATGCATAAGCATATGAATGACATGACGTGACATCTGTCTAGTGACTACACGATATAATTAACAACATAATAAGTACAAAGCGGAAGGAAAATACAGCAAATAACAGTGGAACATCGTAATATTATACAAAAGAAAGGACGGAAGTACAAATTAAAAGCGGAAAGCACAACACGGTAAAAAAAATAATAGTAACTCGGCACTGCAATAATTTCTCCCTCAAACCTTAGTCAACAACTCCGACAATTTAGCAAATTCTTCGAAGGTAACCCTTCACCCACAAATTTATATTGAAAACTTTAAAATATAATTATTTTAAATAGAAAACTTCCTTTGGAAGGTACTTCCTCCGATCTACATATATACTGTGTAGGAGAAAAATCTTTAAATGTAATCCCTTCAAACAAAAGCTTTTAAATATATACTTCTCCAGTAGTAGTCTTTCGAACGTAGTTTCCAATGGAACAAGTGCACGACATCACCCTTCGTGCTTTTACTCTCGTCCTCCCCATAGAAATCGACAGATACGGCACGTAAATTAAGAAAATTAAGAAAGTAAAAGACATGGATAGTGCAACAACAATTGAGATAAAGGTCAAGTACAGAACAATAATAGCAAGTCACACCAAATATGTAAGTACAACAATAACATCTCAAAGTAAGGGCACACGTATACACGGGGAAACAAATATCACATCATAATTAAAGGTGTCAAACGGGCCGGGTCAACCCATTTCCGGATCGGCCCATACCGGTTGAAACCGGAACCGGCCCGGCCCGGTACAAAGGGGGCCGGGTGGGCTGGGTTTAAGGGATAAGGGGGGTTGGGCCGTTTATATTTTTTCTACCGGTTACTCGGACCGGTCAAACCCGGTCAACAATTTTTCCTATAGAACCGGTTAACCGGCCAGGCCCGATTTAACGACTGTTTTTTAAATTTTTTTATTTTTTTATTTTTTGAAAGTTGTTTAGGACCGTTGGCAACGGAAAGGTGGCTTTTGGCCATTGAAGTATTAAATGTAAACTTTAATTTGAAAGTTTAAACTTGCAAATTATATTATTATAAGTGTAATTTTTTTCCATCTTCATTGTATTCTATATTTTTATTATCTTAAAATTTAAATTCTTAATGATATATTCAAATATACGAATTTTAAAATTTTTTCATCCTTTATTCAAACACTATTTTTATAAGATTGTTTTTTGTTTATATTTTTATGATAGTTATAACAAATACGAAAAAAAATTAAAAAAATAATTTAACGCTAACCCGGACCGGTCCGACCCCTTTGACCCGTAACCCTTATGGTTAATTTTTACCCGGATGGACCCAGACCCGTTAAACCCGGTAAGCCCCAACCCGTAACCGGCCCGGTTCTGAACCCGGATGGTTCAATTTGTTTCCTACCCAGCCCGGCCCGGCCCACCCGTTTAACACCCTTAATCATAATGCATGTCTCTCGTCCTCACTTGCATGGAAACACCCTTCGTGCCATGAACTCACAAAAATATGGCACGACATCACCCTTCGTGCATTAGCACTCACTCACAATATCACGCACGACATCACCTTTCGTATTTTTACTCTCAATAATATGGCACGGCATCACCCTTCGTGCTTTTAATTTCAATAATATGTCACGGTATCAACCTTCGTGCTTTACACTCTTTCTTCACATGATAATGAATATAAACGATGGCACGACATCACCCTTCGTGCTTTACACTCTTTCCTAGCATGATAATGAATATAAATGATGGCACGACATCACCCTTCGTGCTTTACACTCTTTCCTCACATGATAATGAATATAAACAATGGCACGGAATCACCCTTCGTTCTTTACACTCTTTCCTCACATGACAATGAATATAAACAATGGCACGACATCACCCTTCGTTCTTTACACTCTTTCCTCACATGATAATGAATATAAATAATGACACGGCATCACACTTCGTGTTT
This sequence comes from Nicotiana knightiana, assembly GCA_005239525.1. Classification (NCBI taxonomy): domain Eukaryota; kingdom Viridiplantae; phylum Streptophyta; class Magnoliopsida; order Solanales; family Solanaceae; genus Nicotiana; species Nicotiana knightiana. The sequence goes on along the minus strand of ML421698.1, from coordinate 1,805 downwards.
TACACTCTTTCCTCTCATGATAATGAATATAAATAATGGCACAACATCACCCTTCGTGCTTTACACTCTTTCCTCACATGATAATGTAAATGAAATGGTGCGGCATCACCCTTCGTGCTTTACACTCTTTCTCTACAAATGAAATGATAGCATTTAGACAAGGGAATCAACAGCATAAACAATAATAGAAATCATACTGTCCCGGCAAGGGAGTCAACAATGGAAACAATATCATCAACAACATGAACAATAATAGAAACCATACTGTCCCGGCAAGGGAGTCAACAATGGAAACAATTTCATCCTCGTAAAGGAAACATCTATAACCAATCTTGCTTAATTAATTAGCTTCACGAAATAAATTTCAACTTGAATCAATGCTCCGCAATAGGAAATGCCAAGAAAATACCATCAACATGTATAATCATCAAGTTAGGCCTAAGTAGTGCTTAATGAAAGATCATACCAATCACAATATACGACTCACAGGCATGCTTGACACCTACATATAATACTCCAATTACTGCTAAATAATTATAGGGCGAGGTAATATAAATTTTAGCTAAATAGGCAGTTTATGAAGAAAAATATAGCATGATGATAGAAGAGGTAAAATCTTCAGTCAAGTCAATTAAGATCAAGTAAACAACAAAGAAAATCTAAAAGCAAGTAATTTTAATTTAAGCAAGAAGAGATGAAACTAGAAATTAGGAACTCAGTCATAGCAATTAAAACTTCATACACAGGGGATATAAGGACCTAAGAATCCTAAAAGGCCAACCTTCTACAAATAAGTCTGAGTACGCACTCGTCACCTCGCGTACACGGGCTACAATCAACATAGAAGACACAAATCCTAAGGGGTAGTTCCCCAACAAGGTTAGTCAAGATACTTACCTCGAAGACGACAACCCGGTACTCTAAAATGGACTTCTCGGGCGAAAAGACTTCCGGACGGCTCAAATCCAACTAGAACAACTTCAAAACACACATAAGTCGTATAAGGAACTATTTTGAATATTCGATCTTTACAAAAATATAAAAATCAACCCAAAAGTCGACCCCCGAGCCCGCACCTCGGAACCCGTCAAATTTTACCAAATCCGAATACCCATTCCAATATGAGTTCAACCATACAAAAATTACCAAATTTCGATACCATTTCGTCCCTCAAATCATGAATTTTCTTCAAAAACCTACATTTTCTTCAACCCAAAACACAACTTAAATGATAAAAACAAAGATAAAATCATGGAACATATATAATTCTAGGTGAAGAACACTTACCCACTCGATTAGCTTGAAAATTCCGAGAAATCGCTCCCAAATCCGAAGTCCAAAGTTCAAAATGTGAAGAAAATGGCTAACCCTAGTTTATAAGAATCTGCCCAGGACATCCGCACCTGCGATCACTTAGCCGTATCTGCGCAATTGCAGGTGTGCGATACAAACCGCACTTGCACTCCTTCTCGCTCCTGCGCCCCAGAAACCGCTTCTGCGGGGACCGCACATGCGCCCCAATGTTCCGCACCTGCGGAGGCTGCCTCNTGTGTAGGTGAATTGGAAATGGAAACGGAGCTAAAGGGATGCAAATACGTCAAAAATACGCAAAAGGAGACGCCCGTGCGATAGCCGGGCGTTTGCCCCATAAAGCCTGGGCCCCCCTGGCGTTAGGGGGGCGTTTACCCCATAAGTCCTGGACCCCCCTGGCGTTAGGGGGGCGTTAGGGCCATAACGCCAGCCCCCCCGGCGTTAGGGGGCGTTAGAGCCCAAACGCCAGGGGTCCCCAGTTTCGCCCAATTCCG
>ML421696.1:0-11443 GCA_005239525.1 Nicotiana knightiana | reverse complement strand
TGCCACGACTATAAATAAGGCGCTTGTTGGGAGGCAACCCAACCTGTATATATATATATATATTATTTTTTTTTCTCTCATTAACTTTAAATTTTTTGTTTTAGTGTCAGTTTTGTGTTATTTTTATTTTTTTTGGCAGAGTAGGGGAAGTCTGAGTACCCGAAAGTTGAAGTTCAGGGGAATGTGTGAGCTTAAGTGTGGGGTCATCCCGAATCTAAAGATTGAGAATCATGCCCGGGCTATGCNTCATAGGAATATAGGCGTTAATCTATTGAGAATAGGCGAGTAGTGCTTCGGGAGAAGGCTATGAGAGCGTTTATCGATTAATTAGCAACCATGAGTAAATTATATGAAAGGGAGAGTTAATTAGAATGCAATACGAGTGGTGAATAGATCACAACCCTGGAATATTTGTCTCTACTGAATACATCACAATAATTCTCGTCACTTGATAATTAGTTATTTCATAGAATTTTAGTATAGAATAGTATATCCCTGATTTTATATTGGCTTGGTTAAATAACGATTAGAGCGATTTAGCAAGTAGTTTACACAAGTCCTTGTGGGTACGATATCTGGACTGAAATTCCTGTATTACTTGTCGACCACGTACACTTGCGTGTGCATTGGGAAATCAACCAACACCACCTCTCCAACCCTCTGAAGCACCTCAAAAGGCCCAATGAACCGGGGACTCAACTTGCCCCTCTTCCCGAATCGCATAACACCCTTCATAGGTGATACCTTTAGCAACACCTTCTCCCCAACCATAAAATACACATCTCAGACCTTCCGGTCCGCATAACTGTTCTGTCTAGACTGCGCTGTGCGAATCCACTCCTGAATCAACTTCACCTTATCCAATGCATCCTGAACCAAATCTGTGCCCAATAGCTTGGCCTCACCCGACTCAAACCAGCCAACCGGAGATCTACATCTCCTACCATATAAAGCCTCATACGGAGCCATCTGGATACTCTATTGATAACTATTATTATATGCAAACTTCGCGAGTGGCAGAAACTGGTCCCATGAACCCTCAAAATTAATGACACAGGCACGCAACATGTCCTCAAAAATTTGAATAGTATGCTCTGACTGCCCGTCGGTCTGAGGATGAAACACTGTGCTCAACTCCACCTAATTACCTAACTCTCTCTGCACGACCCTCCAGAACTGTGATGTGAACTGAGTACCTCTGTCAGAAATGATAGAAACTGGAACACCATGCAATCGGACAATCTCCATGATATAAATCTCAGCTAACCGCTCCGAAGAATAAGTAGTACCAAACGGAATGAAGTGCGCAGACTTGGTCAGCCGATCCACAATAACCCATATAGCATCAAACCTCCTCGAATTCAGTGGAAGCCCAACTACAAAGTCCATGAGGATCCGCTCCCACTTCTACTCCGAAATATCTAACCTCTGAAGTAATCCACCTGGCCTCTGGTGCTCATACTTGACCTGCTGACAATTGAGACACCGAGCTATAAACTCAACAATATCTTTCTTCATCCGTCTCCACCAATAATGTTGTCTTAGATCCTGGTAAATCTTCGCGGCACCCGGATGGATGGAATACCGCGAGCTATGGGCCTCTGCTAGAATCAACTCTCGAAGCCCATCCAAATTGGGCACACATATCTGGCTCTGCATCCTCATAACACCATCCTCCCCAATAGCCACATCTCTGGCATCACCTCACCAGACCCTGTCCTGAAGAACGAGCAAGTGTGGGTCATTATACTGGAGGGCTCTAATCTAGTCATAAAGAGAAGACCTGGAGGCTACACAAGACAATACTCGGGGGAACTCTGATAGATCCAATCTCACCAACTGACCTGCTAAGGCCTGAACATCAAGTGCTAATGGTCTCTCTGCTGCTGGAGGATATGCTAGACTCCCCAAACTCTCTGCTCTGCGACTCAAGGCATCGACCACTACATTGGCCTTCCTCGGATGGTATAGAATAGTGATGTCATAATCCTTGAGAAGCTCCAACCATCTCCTCTAATGAAAATTCAGATCCTTCTGCTTAAGAAGATGCTGCAAACTATGGTGATCTGTGAAAATCTCACAATGCACTCCATACAAATAATGACGCCAAATCTTCAAGGCGTGGACAATGGATGCTAGCTCAAAATCATGCACTGGATAATTCTTCTCGTGTACCTTCAATTGTCTGGACGCATAGGCAATCACCCTACCGTCCTGCATCAATACCGCTCTAAGGCCAACTCTCGAAGCATCACAGTAGACTGTATAAGAACCTGAACCCGTAGGCAAAACCAACACCGGAGCTGTAGTCAAAGCTGACTTGAGCTTCTGAAATCTCTCCTCACACTCCTCAGTCCACCTGAACAGAGCACCCTTCTAGGTCAGTCTGGTCATAGGTGCTGCAATAGATGAAAATCCCTCTACAAAACGGCGATAGTACCCTGCCAAACCAAGGAAACTGCGGATCTTCATAGCTGATGACGGTCTAGGCCAACTCTGCACCGCCTCCACCTTCTTCGGATCTAGCTTGATCCCATTACAAGACACCACGTGGCCTAAGAGTGCCACTGAATCAAGCCAGAATTCACACTTCAAAAATTTTGCATACAACTTCTTCTCCCTCAAAGTCTGAAGCACAACTCTCAAATGCTGCTTATGATCCTCCCGAGATCGGGAATACACTAAGATGTCATCAATAAACACAATGATGAAGGAATCAAGATAAGTCTGGAACACACTGTGCATCAAGTGCATAAAGGCTGCTGGGGCATTGGTCAGCCCAAATGACATAACAAGAAACTCATAGTGACCATATCTAGTCCTGAAGGCAGCCTTCGGGATGTCGGGCTCCCAAATCTTCAACTGATGATAGCCAAAACGCAAGTCAATCTTGAAAAATACCCTGACACCCTGCAACTGATCAAACAAGTCATCTATGCGAGGCAAGGGATACCCGTTCTTCACTGCTTGTTCATTTGCCGATAATCAATACACATACACATAGAACTATCCTTTTTCTTCACAAATAACACCGGTGCACCCCAAGGTGACATACTAGGCTGAATTAACCCCTTATCTAGGAGTTCTTGAAGCTGCTCTTTCAATTTCTTCAACTCCGCTGGTGCCATGCGATAAGGTGGGATAGAAATAGGTTGAGTGCCTGGCACCAGATCAATACCAAAATCAATATCCTTGTCAGGTGGCATGCCTGGCAGGTCTGCAGGAAACACGTCCGGAAAATGACGGACCACAAGAACATAATCAACAGCGGGAGTCTCACCTCTGACATCCCTCACAAAAGCCAAATACGATAAACACCCTTTTTCAACCATACGCTGAGCCTTCAGGTACGAAATCACCCTGATAGGCACATACTCAGAAGAACCTCTCCTCAACCCTCGGAACTCTTGGCATAGCCAAGGTCACAGTCTTAGCATAACAATCAAGAACAACATGACCCAGAGATAACCAATCCATGCCCAATATCATATCAAAATCAACCATGCTAAGTAACAATAGGTCCACTCGGGTCTCCAGACCCCCAATAGATATCACACACGACTTATACACACGGTCCACAATAATAGTATCACCCACTGGAGTCGACACATGAACAGATGTAACTAAAGACTCACGGGGCATATCCAGAAAATGGGCAAAATATGACGAAACATAAGAATAGGTGGAACCAGGGTCAAATAGGGCCAAAGCATCTCAGAGACAGACTGAGATAATACCTGTGATCACTGCATCGAAGGCCATAGCATCTGGCCTGGCTGGAAGTGCATAAATACGAGCCTGACCTCCACTTGCTCGACCTCCCCCTCTAGGACGGCCTCTAGCTGCTTGAACCCCAACCCTAGCTGCCTGGGTGGGTGGTGAAGTAACTGGGGCTGAAGTCGAGGGCTGACCCTTCTGCTGAGAAGAACCACCAAGACGACGAGGACACTGCCTCCACCCATGTCCAAACTCGCCACACTCGAAACAACTCCCTGGAGCTGGAGACGGGGACTAAAAAGAACCCTTGGCACCAGGATAGACACTAGATGAACCATGCATAGAGGAACCCTGGACTGATGATGTTGAGGAACTCTAAGTTGGAAGGACACTGAATGAAGAATGACTCGGATGAGAGCTGCGAGGACCCTGCCCCGATGACATGCCATTATAGGCTGGGCGAACCAACTGAGGAGGCCTAAATGGGCGGCCTCTACCATCCTGAAACTGTCCTCTGGGAGGAGCACCACTGAAACTACCAGATCCACAAGTCCTCTTGGCCTCCATCTTCTATCGCTCCTGACGGCGAACTGACTCAATGTCCCGAGCAATATCATCAACCTGCTCGAAAGTAGCACCTGATACCCTCTTCCTAGTCATCAAAGTATGAAGCTGATAAGTGAGGCCATCCACAAACCTCCTGATCCTCTCCCTCTCAGTAGGGACCAACTCGGTAGCATGACGAGCTAACTCTGAAAATCGCATCTCATACTGCGTCACTGATAACTTTCCCTAACGCAACTGCTCAAACTGCCTACGCTGCTCCTCTCTGTGAGACTGGGGAACATACTTCTCCAAGAAGATAGTGGAGAACTGCTGCCAAGTAAGGAGTGCTGCACTAACAGGCCTACGCCTCTCGAAGGACTCCCACCAAGTAAAAGCAGCCCCAGAAAACTGAAAAGTAGAAAATGAGACCCCACTGGTCTCTAGTATCCCTGCAGTACGAAGCATCCTCTGACACTTGTCCAGAAAACCTTGGGCATCCTCGCCCTCAGCTCCACTCAATGTCGAAGGCTGAAGTCTATTAAATCTCTCCAATCTTTTCTGCTTGTTATCTGGCATTGCTGGAACCATAAAACCCTGGGCTGGAGCAACCGGTTGGGCAGGAGCTGCCTCCGGTGTCTGAAGACCCTGAATAACCTGCTCAAGTGTCCGAGCAGCTGGAGTCTGAGTGCGTCTCCCGGCCTGAGAAGTAGTAGCAGTAGATACATCAACTGCCTAGACAAGGCTGGTACATACGGTTAAGATCTGAACCAGGGTCTCCTGAAGACCTGGAATAACAATGGGCACTGCCAGTGCCTGAGCCTGTCCCTCTAGAACATCTGCGGTAGGGATCTGATCCTGAATAGTAGGTGGATCCACGGGTACAGCCCCGGCTACTGCACGGGCTGGTCCCCTACCTCTACCACGGCCTCGACCCCTCGCTAGTCTAGCTGGTGTTTGGTCACCCTGATCGATAGCGCGTGTCCTCACCATCTGTGAGAGAATGAAACATCAGAAGTTTAGATTTCAAGACTCAACAGTATGGAACGACAGAATTCAAGAATGTGAGATCTTTCCTAAGGATTATGTAGCCTCTCGAAGATAAGTACAGACGTCCCCGTACCGATCCGCAAGACTCTACTAAACCTACTCATGATCGTTGAGTCCTATGTAACCTAGGCTCTGATACCAACTGTCACGAGCCGAAATCCCACCTTCAGGCCGTGATGGCGTCTAACGTTGAACCCTCTAGACAAGCGAACGATATGGTTATTCTCATTTATTTCTTTATTATTTAGCATAAAAAAATGAAATACAAGAACAAATAGAAATAAGAATGTGGAAGATAAGAAATTCAACAACTTAGATAATAAGTCTTACGAAATTTCCTTAAACATACCCCCAGAACTGGTGTCACAATTTCACGGTCATTCTTAGATTTACTAAAAACATGAGTCTGAAATAAACAAGTGTAGCTGTCTAGAAATACAAAATAAGACAGAAGGAATGAAATATATGGTGACGCCAAGGCCTGCGAACGCCTGCAGGACTACCTCGGTGTCGCCGTGGACTGAAGGATACTTCTTCGCTCAATGTCCACTGGGTTTGGCTCCGTAATCTGCACAACATAAACAAGTGCAGGTGTAGAATCAGTACAACCGACCCCATGTACTGAGTAAGTGCCGAGCCTAACCTCGGCGAAGTAGTGACGAGGCTAGGACACGACCACACATAACACCTGTGCAATTCAGTAGTATACAGGAAATAATGAAAGGAAATAATCAAATAAATACAACAACGGGGGAGAACATGTTGGGGGAGAAGGGTAATAACTAACTGAAACATCAGAACAAGATAACAATTGGATTGTATAAATAACAGCAGGAATTAACAGCTTTGAAAAAGTAAATAAAACGGAAACGGCACGGCATGTCCCCTCGTGCATAACCTCACAATCACTCGGCACGGAATGTCCCCTCGTGCATAATCTCACAATCACTCGGCACAAAATGTCCCCTCGTGCATAAATGAATAATCACTCGGCACGGAATGTCCCCTCGTGCATAGCCTCACAATCACTCAGCACGAAATGTCCCCTCGTGCATAAATAAATAATCACTCGGCACAGAATGTCCCCTCGTGCATAGCCTCACAATCACTCGGCACAGAATGTCCCCTCGTGCATAACTCGGCACGGAATGTCCCCTCGTGCATAGCCTTACAATCACTCGGCACAAAATGTCCCCTCGTGCATAAATAAATAATCACTCGGCACGGAATGTCCCCTCGTGCATAGCCTCATAATAACTCGGCACAGAATGTCCCCTCGTGCGTAACATGCATAAAAAAATCAACAATTTGACAGGAAAATTCATCTAATAGAAATCTCAAATGCACAGAAATATTCAACAAGGATTCACCATCCCGGCAAGGGACTCAACAATAAATCTCACTCAGAAGTATAATTTTACAAATAATCCTCAACCGAACGAGTAACCAATAACAATCTACATCATGATATATCCTCAATGTATCACTTCCAGAATAAAAAATAATTCATAACACAGAGAATATCAAAGAAAACTATGAAATTCATCAAGTTCGACTCACGGGCATACTTGACCACAACATATAGGTACCCATCACCTCACCTATACGTTGGACATGGAATAACACATAGCAAATAAGACTTTGTACCTATTCCCTCAAGCTAAGGTTAAGCCAAACACTTACCTCGATTCCAAGAATCCAAATCAAGCCTCTAGCACTGCTTTCCCTCTCGAATCCAACTCCGAAACGATAGTATCTAGACATAATCGACTCAACAATATCAATAATGACTCAATAATTCCATCCCAAAGCCTAAATATGCATTTCCCATCATTCTTCCAAAAATACCAAAATTCGACCCCAGGCCCGCTTGGTCCAAACACGAGGCTCAGACCAAAACCCCTATTCTACTTTGATTTCATGATTTTAGGCCTGGATTCTAGGGTGAATCTTGTAAAAAGAAGTTAAGGAGTAAAGAAAATGAGTTAGAAATCACTTACTAATGTTTTGGAGAAGAAAGAGTGTTTGGAAAATAGCCTCTTATGTTTTAAAGCTTTGAAAAATGAAAATAACCGAAATTCCCGTCTATTTATACCCCTCCCAGGTCCCCCACCGTGGTCAGAGAAAAATGGACCGCGGCCGCGCTAGCAAGGACAAAGAAAAGCTGAAGAAAACCAAGAAAAATGACTGCAGGTACATGCTTTAGTATTTTGGCCATAACTTTCTTTACATATGTCCACATTACGATTTATTTACCCTTATAGAAACTAGACATGAAGGGCTACAATTTTCATTTTTGAATCATCTCAAAATTCCTTGTATATCAAAAGATATAGGCCTTCGAAGTCGGACAAGTGGCCCAGCTCCTCCACTGCGGACCACGAAAAAATGACCACGGCCGCGAAGCTCTCAGCGTGGTCCGCGAAAAAGGACCGCGGACCTCGGTGGTAAGTTCAGAGATCTGAGTTCTGTGACCTCCAACAGCTATATTTTAAGCCTAAAGACCTCCCGGGACCTACCCGAAACTCACCCGAACCCTCGGAACCTCAAACCCAATGTACACACGACCTCAAAATCATCCTACAGACTTATTCGAGTAATGAAACCACCAAAATAACATCAAAAACAATAAATTAAACTCCAAAATCTATAGGATTTTCTCAAACTTCATAAACTATCAAATTTTCCATTTTTGATCTGAAACATGTCAAACCAAGTCTGTTTTACACCAAATTTTACAGATAGCTCATATAACACATATTAAACCTGTTCCGGGCTCCGGAACCATAATATGGGCCCGGTACCACAGGTTTCACATCAAAATTCATTTTCAAAAGTCTTTATTATTTTCAGAAAATAATGTTCTTTAAAAAAAATTAATATCTCGGACTTGGGACTTCGGAATTTGATTACGGGCATACGCCCAAGTCCATATTTTCGTACGGACCCTTCGGGACCGTCAAATCACGGGTCCGGGTCCGTTTACCAAAAATGTTGACCAAAGTCAACTTTAATCAATTAATTATTATAAATTTCAACATTTCATTAATTTTTCACATAAAATCTTCCTGGCTACACGCCCAGGATGTGCACACATATCGAGGGGAGATTAATAGAGGCTTTCGGGGCCTCGGAACACAAATTTAGATAAATTAACATAGGATAACCCAAACTTTTGGGTTATCACACCAACTTGTCACGACCCCAAATCCTAACCCGACCATGATGGCGCCTATCATGGAACTAGGATAGCCAAACAATCGCATGTTAACATAATATTTTTCATAAATTCCAAAACTGTTCCGATATTTCACAAAAGTCTTTAGATTTCTGCAATTTCAACAAAACAAACAAAATAAATAGTCTAGCTACTACCCCAAAACCTGGGAGTCAACTCGTAATGAGCATCTACGGGTAGTACAAAATAAACTCTACTGTCATAATACATCAATTCTCGGAATGAGGAACTGATACAAGAACAAGAAAGGGAAAAGAGAAAGCTGTGGATGCTGAACAACTACCTCAAGATCCCAACTCCGGCTACATGAGAGAAGGAAGGAAAGTAGCACTTGGAACCAACACATGTATCTGTACACAAAGGTAGAGGGAGTAATGTGAGTACGCCAACTCAGTAGTAATGAAAGTAATGTCTAATGCTATGAAATAAGTAAAAGCAGTCATAAATGCACAATCACCGAAGTCTTGCTTCCAAAAACACAGATAAGTATTTTGTAGCATTTACAATTTTCATTCAGTAAAAATATCCTTGAAAATTTATCTTTGCCACGGTTACCATAGAAGTCAAAATAGTTCAGTGTGAGTGAAAGAGTCAAAATTCATGAAAAATTTCTTTAAGTAAAAATAGGTGTAATAAACTGCCCCTCGGGCGTATAAGCACTCATCATAAATCATTCTGCATGCGTCACAATCTCTCAGTATCAGCCCCTCGGGCTACCTCACAGTCGCTCATGCCTCCCAAACGACACTCGGTAGTACCTGCGCTCACTGGGGGTGTACAAACTCCGGAGGGGATCCTACAACCCAAGCGCTACTATCAAGCCATCTCGTGGCATAAATCACTCAGGCTTTCGGCCTCACATATCATAACAATATAACATGTTGCGGCGTGCATCCCGATCCATAATATCCTCACAATATTGTCACTCGGCCTCACTTAGTAAGAAACTCTCAAAGAGCCACTCGGGCTATCAACAAACGGGGTACTCGACCCAAAATAGTATTTATATCACAAAAATAGTGTAAACAAATCTGAGTTTCGAAAACAATTTCATATGGTATGACTGAGTGTAAATCATAATCAATATTGTGAGAATATCGGAAAATAGCCCCCAAGGGGTCTAAACAGGTCGGCATAAGGCCCTAAACATAGCTTACAACTCAAATATATCAATAGTCTTAAAACACGATTTAACATATGATTTAAAAGTAAATACGCAACTCAATAGTTGCCACGGGAAGGACCAGGTCCAAATCCCCAATCAGTGCACGCCACACACTCGTCATCCAGGATGTGCGTCATACCAAAATAGTGAGGAAATGCTAAGTCCGGGGTTTCATACCCTCAGGACAAGATTTACAGTCATTACTTACCTCAAACCAGCCCGAAAAATAATTCGCGATACTCTTGCCCCTCGAATCGGCTCCCAAATGCTCCGAATCTATTCAAAACCAGATTAATAATATCAAAATATGCTAGGGAGACGAAACCCATTCAAAATTATCACAATTAGGCACAAATCTTGAAATTAGCCAAACTCGACCCCTGGGCCCATGTTTTGAAATTCGATAAAAATCATAAAATCAGAATCCTCATTCTCCCACGATTCTATACATACCAAGAACATCAAAATGGGACCATAATTGCCCTTTCAATTCCTCAATCAAAGTCTCAAGTTTCCAAGCCCTAAACTCCAATTTAAACACTGATTTTCTCATAATTTCACCATAAATCAGCCCAAAAATCACATAAAAATGAGTTTTAGGTTCAAATATCTTACCTCAACGAAGTTCTCTTGAATTCTCCCATCAAAACCCTTTCGCAAAGCTCAATTCTTGATGAAAATATTGGTGAAATAGCTCAAAATCGCGAAGGCTGGTTTTTATACCCTTCTGTCCCTTGGAAACGCACCTGCGGTCATTTCCGCGCACCTACGGTGTCATGACCCAAAATCCTAACTCAGGTCGTGATGGCGCCCAACACCGGGGTCAGGCAAGCCAACACCCAAATAACTAAGGATTTTCAGATATTTGATTAAACATTCCAACACGTGCCAAGTTCTAAAGCTCAAAACATTAATTGAAAAGGATAATTAGCCACTTTAACAAAAAGCAATCATAAGGAGGCGTGAGCCAATATTCATACAGACCCGTAAACCATAATATCTACCACGTGTGTGCCAGGAACTAGTGTCACAAGTCCTAGGGGCATACTAACAGAATATACAAAAGATATAATAAGTGTCCCACTGTCTGGAAGAAATAGACGGGAATAACAAAAGAAACTCCATGGTGCTGCCGAGGATCGTCAGGAGAAGCAGCTCACCGTGAAGTCAGGTCCAATCTATACTCAGAAGCGAGCTCCGGTCTGATAACCAGATGCACCAGCCTCAGAACCTGTACAATTAAGTACAGAAGCATAACATGAGTACATAAATATATATGTACCCAGTGAGTATCCAGTCTAATCTCGAAGAGGTAGTGACAAGAGGCCGACTTGACACTCACTAGGGTCCAACAATATAATTAATAAGATATGGTAACAACAATAGGCATACCAGGATGATAAAACAATAAACATTGAAGTAACTGCAATGCAAATAAAACTGGAAATAAATAAACAATTACTACTTCATTTCCCCCCAAATATCTGTCATTTCAATATCCATGAAGTATTTAACAATTTAGCATGCGCTTACGGGATAAGGATAACCGGCCTGAGCCATCATAATAATCATATTTGTGCACTGCCGAGGGTCGAACGACCCGAACCATAATTTATCTTTTAATCCGCCGTGGCGTACGGCCCACTCCCATGCGAGTGGGGAAAATAACTGTGAGACCCCATGTGTTTTTTTTTTTTTCTCTCTTCTCTTACGTAACGTGGCGTTGTTAT